>WTSP01006257.1:0-41405 GCA_025331215.1 Actenoides lindsayi | reverse complement strand
TTTTTAAATTAATGTATGTATGTAGCATATATACTAAAATTACTCCCTAAAAGGGAAAAATATATAAAAAATGCATTTCTGATGCATTTCCTTAGAAGTCTATAGATTTATGACAAAGAATCAGGCCTTTCAAATAAGAATGGTACCAATCACAAGTTGATTTAATAATTATAACAGAAAACAATTGAAGATATAACAAAAGAATATTAAGCTAGTAATTATTTTGCCAATTTTACATTTTTTTTCAGATAGCAATTTTATATAATAAATTTGTTATTTGAAATAATGTACAAATAACTTTGGAAACAGATTCTTCACCTAGAAGAGATGAGTTGAAAGGGAGAGCTGTGGTTACTCCCTTACAATTAAATGGCTGCAGACATTAAAACAGTAAAGGAGAAGTAAACTTTATCTCATTTGTTCTTAAAGCTTTTATTTTAAAAATTGCAGCTAGTAAAATTATTATCTGATAGTTTCTAAGAGCATTATTAGTATTTTATAACTCTAGATATAGTAACATACTGATATACATCTTTGCCAATATATCTGTGTTCAGGAAATAAAATTTTGCTACCAAAGTCTTATTTGACATTTTAGATGAATCCTTCATTAATTAAATGAGAGCTTGAGTATGCAAGGCTGAACCAGCTTGAAACAGACTCATCTGGAGAAATACTATTTAGGGGTTTTTCAGTTTATTTGAAGCTGTAGAATAGATGATACAATGTTTGCGTATGCAGAGTCAACCCTAATTCTGCCACTGTCTAATTTAAGAGTGTTTTACTTTTGACTTATTCTTTTAATATAGAGTTATTGATAAAATATCTTGGTTCAAGACCACAGTTAATTATTCATAATGGTATCATGAAGTGCTTGTTGATGCATTACAGGATAGAAAGAATGGTATGGAGGAGGAAAATCGGGAGGTGGGAATTTGGGAAGAAATATTAATTGTGTTAATGAAGTACTACAAAAAAAAAATGCAGTACAAGTGAAATTTATGAATGCACTTCTACCTATGCAATTTGTTCATGTCCTGATCTGCAGTGAGGACCTTTCATAGAGGGATTAAAATACTACTATTACACAGCACAAGTGGAGGTACATGTAAGTAACTCTCAAAGGATAGGTGACAACCAGCTTGGTAAAACTGGGCATTAGGACACATTTGTTGAACAGATTTCCAGTACTTTCTGCATAAAAGCATCACTGGTTAGCATATTTAAAATCTCTTCATTCCCTGGACTGGTAACCATGGCTACATTTGCCCAGGTTTTCTCTCCTCTGCAATTGGAACCCAGAACAGCAGGGGCCAGTAGGCTTAGAAGTGGCTAGTAATGGCTAGCCAGGGCAGCCTTACTCAGAGGAGTCTAGGGAAGGCTTGTCAGCTAGAAGGAACTTAGCAGGAACACAGGAGATGTCTTACTAGATAATAGTTTGCTGAATAATTACCTTCATTTACTGCAGAAATTGCTACCCGACACTAGTCAATACCACATGCCTCCTCAGAAGACAGAGCACGAAACTCCACTTTAGTCGGAAAGCAGACCATCTGTCCCCAGGAGAATGGACTCTCTGTTTCTAATAGTTAAAAACTGGTATAAAGTCTGAATTTGAAGGGTTTATATCCTTTCCAAGACTGGATTTTTTTCTGATGAGTGGCGGTTTGAAGTTCAGACCTTTTCTTCCTTCAAGATTAAATGGTGTAATTCTGGATACATTTGTCATTCAGATAAATTTCCATCCCCTACTGGAATTCTGTTAAATTGTGACCTCCCTGACATGAAGGGGAAAATCAGTTCTTCACCTTGATCTATGTCTGAAGACATATTTCTATTTACTAGGTTCAAATTCACTGCCCTTCATTTTTGAGCATCCTTCTGCTTTGCAGAACAAGAGAAGACCATCCCCATCTACCTTCGCTGTTTTATCTGATTCTAAATTGTTCTTTTTTATTCTCTTCTCTGAAGTAAATAACACTAAAATCCCACTGCGGTTTTAAGGTGGCCCTCTTGTTTCTCAGTACCTTTTCCCACATCTTTCAAAGGCCGACAATGACCCTACACAATATTTTGAATTGTCATACCCTCAATTCATACTATGGCACTAGAAAGTTTTCTATTCCTTCTTGGCCTTGTTAATATATTATTGTTTGCTTCCCTTTTTAACAACAATCATATACTGAGTGGATTTCCATGAAGTTTTCAAGGTTTCTGAAATAGTGTTTATTGAGTTTTGTCTGCCATGCTGTTTCCTATCATCTGCTTTAGATAAGTCCTCTTGAAATTCCTCACAAGCTTTACTAATTTCCTGCAAAGTTTACATCCTTGCTTTACCCTGTTCCTGAGGCAATCACATCCTTATTCTATGGTGGACTTCTGTTCATTTATGATATATTTTAAAATGTAATTTATTAATAACTATATTACATAATACAGGACCAGAGGTTAATCCATAAATCCACTGATAACCTTTCTTAAGAAAAAAATTATTTCTTCCTATTCCTTTTCTTTGTCTTGTATCTATTTTTACTAAAATAATTCTTGTCTGTCACCCAACAACTACTTAGAGGGTTTAATAGCCTACCTCAAGGAACGTTTGTAAAAACTTTTTAAAATACTGAATTCAGAATATAAAAATTTGTTGTCCTTTTGAAATATCTTCAAGTAATTCTAGCAGATTACTAAAATACTTTTGCTTTGTAAAGCTTGCCCTACTAGAACTTACTCTTTTCCAGTGACTTTGTTACTCTCTTTCAAATTATGTCAACTAATTAGGTTCAGTAAACTTTTCTGGCCTTTAATTCTCTTTCTAAATATATAACACTTGATGCATTTCAAATTTTCATCCTATAATTGTTTCCTAATGAGAATAGGAGATAGTACATTTGCTAGACATTTTGCCAGTTCATATTTAAACTCTTTCCCACTTTAAAGGATTACTCCAAATACAGGACATAGCATTCTCACATAATCTGGGCCAACTTCAGGTTTGCCAGATAGTTACAGGCGTCACACTTTCTGTAAGGAGAGACACCTGGTTCCACATAAGGAATAAAAGTAATTGGAATAAAACGGCAAGATTGAATAACTACTTATCCAGTAAACAAATACAGGATTCAGGACCTAAGAAACAATTAAATAATAAACCTATAAAAAAATCCATTTCACTAGTTTGACTCAAAACTAGAAGGTTAGATCCTGCTGCTGCCCACTGTTGCTTCCACGTACAAAGTACAGAGTCACTTTGCCTCAACAGCAATCTGTCTGAGAGCAAAATTTTTATATTTTTATTCTCTCAGACACAGTGTTGCTGACATAAAATATATTCAGATTGGAGCAGAATTGTAATTAGGATAAATATTTGATGTCCAAAGTGCTATCACGCTAACATCGATGGGGAAGACAGAGATTTGTACGTAGGTAGTGTATTGTTGTTGCAGTCTTCTTATACTTCTGCTATAATTGTAAAGATTAAACAAATAAGACAGACAGACCGAAGGAGGCAAAATCAAAACAGCTTTACTTGAGCTGTGGTTTTAAGAGAGCCTTTCAGAAAATGGAAACAGTGAAGCAAATACACCTCGGGAATGATACAGTATCTCAATATACCAGTAATGATGGAATTAGGCTCAGAAGAAACAAATTCCTACTTTTTTTACTGAGATCTGGTCTATTCAGAACATCTAGACTGATAATAGGGCGTAATGTGGAAAACATAAAGAGGCCATGAAAGATCCCATAATGCTAGGGCTAATTTGATGGATCTTGCCTTAATGTCAAAAACTGAGTCCTATTTCTCTAACTCAATACTGGTTCAGTCTGCCATTCCTTATGCAGTCAAAATTCCCCCGTAAACTAGTAACAGCTTCACCTAAATGTGAAGCATAGGTTTAGTAAACAAGGGAGATTATTTTGTTTTCCGAATACAGATATATTAGCAAAAATTTGTCTGTGCTTCAGAATGTCCATAATTATAAAATCTTAATAATGATTATATAAAACAAAACTACAGAAGTGTTATTCACGGTAATTTTAAAGTCGAAAACCTGCAAAATAAAAGGCTATAGATTTCTCTTTTTACAGGGATTTACAGTATTCATCAACTTGTATAGTTCACATTAGCATCCAGTGACATTGCTTTGTCTGTATATATTTCTAGCTGTCAACAGAATGTCCTGAGGCAATTGCATCCTGATTCTATAGCTATATTCTATTCTTTTATAATACACAAGGGTCTAATTTTCCATCAGCAAAGCATGAAATCATGTAAGAATGCCACATAACCAGCATGTGCAAACAAGTAGCACTTTTTCTACACATAAAAATGCTTCATAAAATAACAAATAAATTAAATCTTCTTGTTCATGTAAAGTGCTTGAAAACTGAGACCCTTTCTAGAAATTAGAGTACTCTGTGCAGAAGTGGCCATGCCACACTGTTCCTCTAAACATGTGTACCTCCTTGCAGCATTATTTTGTGTGGTAAAATCATTTCACTCAGGCTGATGGTGGAGCTCTCTATTTCGTGGATAAATAATACAGCTGAAAACATTAGGCATATTGATTAAATTAATATAAATATTAAACAAGCTAGCAAGTTAGCAAAAGAAGTGTGCTTCAAGTTAATGATGCCAGCATATTGTTCCAACTGTAGCAGCCTTGCCCTATAGCTGTGCAGGTTCCTATAAAGAATTTTTAACGGAATTCGGTGGAGCAAAATGGGTATGGTAACTCTGCCATTTGCTACCTTCACTGCATATGGAGTAGTCAGAGAAAACACTAAAGGTCAGCAACAAAATGATTTAAATATGTACCAGAATATATGTGCATATACAGTATGCAGACTCCAATTCCCTATCTGGAACTTACGTATAGTTCTGCAGCACTGTCTGCCATCACCAGTGACCTCCATAAGCAGCCTATATTTGCAATATACTTGAACCACATACAAGACATATGTCTTCCTTGCTAGAACCACAGAGGCAAAGCTCAGTTCAGCCTCAATGTGTTGTCAACAGTTGCCAAATTCATCCTCTTTGCTTCTCATATTTCTAGAACTTCAGGGGATTTTTAACACCTCTACATAATGTACAGTTTATTTAGCACATGGCTTTCAGATGTCTGGCCGCAAAGTAACCTGTTGTAATTTAAGGCAAACACATTTTGAATAAAGTAGCTAGTGCTTTTAATCTCTACTGCATCTAGCACAATGGAAGCTTTCAGAAAAAATGGATTTTCCAGGATGAAGTGGACCGCATAGTCTCTACTCATGAAAAGAATAGACTAGAATTTACATGTATAATTTTCAATAAATTTGCCTTTGTCAGCTCCTCACCATTGTAGCAATACCTTTGAGTAATGAGCCTGAATGAGACAAAGAGAAAGTCAGCCAACATGTTTTTATGGAAACATTTCCTAAACATTACAAAGTGAAACAGAGGCGTGATTTTATTCTCTTCTTAAATACAAGGAGATAGAAGCAAGGATAATTGTTACCAAAGCATAACAGACGTGCCTGAAGCACTCAGTGATGACTCACTGCAAGAAAATAGCACTAAGCTTGCAAGGGGAAGTCCTGACCTCCATCTGCAGCTGGGGTGGCTCTGCCCGCACTGGAACTAATGAGCATGTGAGGCTGCTGGCCCACACAGGTGCAAGGATCAGCTCTGAAAGAAATCCTACTGCAGGAGGATCCAAGGTTGGCATCACCACAACCAAGGCTAAGCACTCATTAATCAGGGACAGATATTCAGCCAGTTTTAACTGTTACTGGGCCACAGAGGCCAAAGGAAAAAGACCACCTGCAACATCTGAAAAATCTGTCCTTCATATGTTTCTCTCCTTAAAAAAGGAATTAAAGGAAATAATTATGTAGTGGACAAATACTCTTCAAGAAAGAGAAGTCACCCTGTAGAACTGAATTGATCTCTGATTTGAGCAAATTCGCATCAGCCCTAGATCTTTTCTGGGCTACATCCATGACCTCGCAGTCTACAATGAGTGAGCAGTCTGTGCAAGCAGATGCTGAGTACATAGTCAAGCAAGCAGCCTGTGCCCCATTCATGTGCTGTTACCATGATTCCAGACAGTCCACCCTCAGTTCAGCTGTGCCTACTAGAACTGAGGCAGAGGGATACCTCTGTTTTCACAGTCTTCTGTCTGTGTTGTAAAACAGGCACATCAGTATCTCCCTTTCACCCTGTGGTATTACAGGAACTGAAACATGGAAAGCTGAAAGGTTCAGCCACTGTATCTGTGGTCCACTTACCTGATATCTAGATAAAAACCTCTAAGTATGCTAATGCATTGTGTCTTCTCCAAGCCAGTCATGCTTTAACTTACATGCTAGGTGTATATATATATGTATCTTTTTGGTGACAACAGCAGATGTAATCTTCCTTCAGCCAGATCAACAACAAGAATATCAGAAAACTTGCGGTAGTAAGGATAAGTTGAAGAAAACAAAGGCAATGTAGTCACTTGTGCAAACCTGCTCCTGCTATTTTTCTGTGGTTTATCAGCCCTTGAATGATTTTTCCATCACTCTTTAGACTTTGTTGTGAAGCATACATTTTACAAATATGTTCTTTTTGAGGAACCAGGTTTTCATCCTTCTCTGCCACACCTTCCACAACTACTAAGTAAACAGTGATCCTCAATCTGTATAATAATTTAATGTATCTCATTTAATATACACTACAAAGGATGACTCAGTTGTGTGCAGATTTTCTGCTTGTGGTGAAGTGGTATCAAACACCCAGTTGTGCTTTAAGGCAATGGGACAGATTGACCTGCTTCATATACTTACACAATCTATATGTTCCACTAAGATTCTGCATATTCTAAGCTTTCATATACATTTTTTTCCATTCAAAGAAAAATCTTGTTTCTTGCTTTCATAGTTGTGAAGAAAACCTGCAATTTCTAACAGATTGTAAATGGATGCAATGCCTAAGGCTGGAAGCAGATGGAAAACTGGGCTCAGGAAGGGGACAACTCTACTTCTTTTATTAAGCTGCCTTGATGTTGATATTAAACCATAATGATGTCTCTTTAGAACTTAACACTATGTGTTTTGGTGAACATTCAAATAGATATGCAAGGAAGAGAGTGGGAATTAAGCCCTTATAAGTCATAATGTAAAGCAGAAGAGATACACGCTGGAAAAAAGGGGAAAAAAACCCTAACATTGCAGAAACACTACTGTTTATGAAATGCATGATAGACAAATAGAAAATGAATTATACATAAAAGCAAAGGTTAAAAGAATAATAGGATTGAGAAATACTACCATGATGGGAAATGATAGTCATAAATCTATACCTCAAAATAAGAAATTTAAAATGGCTATTAAATATGCACCTTCTTTTGAAACATCTAATTTTAATTGTAGCTTCATTTATTAATATTACACTAATATCTAAACTATAGTTTTTTAAATTATGTTTGCAGAAATCAGCTATTTCTGACAAATATTTTTATAAATGGGCATTTGAAAGAGTAGGGTGAATAAGCTCACCCCAAAATTTCTAATAAACTGTAAAGATAACTTCAGCTGTATCTGTAGAAGAAGTTGCACTACTCGGTAAGAGTGGATTTGTGGAGTGACACCACTGATGTTGAGGAATCAACATCAATTTGTATGTGGTTTTGTTTTTCTTTTTTAATCTGTCTGGTTGCAATGGGGTCCCAGAGCCTGGATTCCCATTGGTACGTAAACACTAGTTCCAGCGTCGCTTGTCTCAAAGGAACGGAGACTGTGATTCCTGAGATACTCCATAAAATGAATGAACTCTCAGTAGGAGAAGATTATCAGGAAATTTGCACTTGAACTAAAACACCAAAGTAGGTGCATCTTTGATTTGGTTGTGTAACACTGTGCATATCTGTGCCAAAAGCTGGGTGGGAAGGAGGGGAGGGGTTGCTGCATCTGCTTTGTGCTTCCCTGCCGTGTTGCTACCAGCCATCTCTTCCCATCTACTCTTTTCCAGCTGTGAAGCTACTGGAAGAACCCTAAGAAGAGTGCCTAATTGCTTGGCTTAAAAC
This sequence comes from Actenoides lindsayi, assembly GCA_025331215.1. Lineage (NCBI taxonomy): Eukaryota > Metazoa > Chordata > Aves > Coraciiformes > Alcedinidae > Actenoides > Actenoides lindsayi. The sequence continues at coordinate 33,358 of WTSP01006257.1, read as the reverse complement.
TTTCTGGGGCAAAACTGGAGTGTGCAACTGGATGCAAGTGTTCACTGCCTTGCTGCAACTTGTCTGCACATAGCCATGTACTCCCAAAACACCAAAGGCACATGGTTACTCTGTGTGTGTCCTCTTTCACTTAACAAAGCAGATTTTTATCCCTGCTTCAATATCTTCCTTCACTCTTTTCCTGCACCCATGTGTGCTGACACGACTGCACCTATCATAGTCTTTGCACTTCCACAGGAGCGACTTGGAAGCAGAGAAATAGGGCTGCTGATACTGGACCTTCTTCCACCTCTTTTCTTCTCACAACTTTGTCTTTTTCCTTGGCTGCTTAATGCATCACCCCAGAAGCTAGTCAGTACAGAGCGTGTCAAGAGAAGGAGACAAGGTTTTCCTCTCGATTAGCACTGAAAGTCATCCCTGATAGGTAGGAGAAACCATGGTAGAACGTTATTAGATCCAAGTCTCATGTGTTTCTCTATCTGTATTACAAACAGACACAATTTTGGAGCACAGGGGCAAAGAGTGAGGGTAGGTATACAAGTGCAATGTTAAATGCTTGACAGGTATGTAGGAGTTTGACTGTCAGGGTTAGCTGCCTCTCCTAAGACTTCCTCAGCAGCCTGCTGTGTAAAAGCATGTGATCTGCTCACCCAAAGACAGCACATGGACTACAATTAGAGCAGTGGGACTAAAAAGGGAGATAAAGTACAATTCTCTTCCCAAGAGACCTGAAAGATTATAGTCTCAGTTCTTCATCTCAGTACATCATGGCTCCTGTACCTACCACTCAAGAAGCCCCACTGCACACAGCTTGTACCTTTACTCTGACTGTTTACCCAAACCATTCAGACACAGAATTCTCAAGGGCAAAATATGCAGGCAGATGCAATTTCAAAAATAACTTAATTTCAGAATTAGAGCTGGCCAGAAAGCAGATTTCGTGTGCCAGGAAAATGATGCCATTTGAAAAAACAAAACCCAAAAAAACCCTGAGGCAAAAAGAAAAGCTTTCAACTTTCTTTCTAAGTATCATTAAAAAGAGTATGTTGTCATATTTTGAAATAATTTGAAACATCCTATTTAAATTTCTATTTTTACAGAAAAACAATTTTTTTTAAATTGCTTGAAAGTAAAAATTCATTAGCTGAAAAAGGAAAAACAAGAGCTCCACCATTTCAAAATGTTTTCTTTTCTCTCCCTGTCAGCCTCCCTTCTCATAACAAAATTATCTACAAATTATGACAATATGAAAGCATTCAGCTGCCTGTCTGTCTATCTATCAACCTATGTTTTTATTTGCCTCACAATCTTTCTCTTCATTTACTCTCCTAATAAAAGTAAGCACGAACTGAAACACAAATTGACAGTATATCACACTGTTAGTTTTAGGATAAACTAAAAAGGTTTAGCTCAAACCCAGAGATTATTAAGTCCCTTGAATATAAAAGCAGTTGAGGACAATTCACAATCTCAAACTTTTTAGGATTTTATATTACAAAGGAGCACAACATATTTATAAACCAACAGTGATAGATTTCACTTGCTCTGAGTAATAATGCAATTAGAGTGCTAATAATGCCCAAGGAGAGTCTTTTCCCTGAAACAATCTCCTCTTCAAGATTCCTTAATGATTCTTTCGTATATTTGATTATTATAATTTCTGAGATGAAGTCTGACAGTTTATCGATATCACCACTTTTTCAAGAAACATCAAGAAATAGGACCATGCCACCTCCAAACATATTTCTTACATACAGTGCTAAGCTGACAAGACACCAACAGTATAAGTAGGTGTTCATTTTTCACCAGGTCTATGCCATTCAAACCATTCATCCAGAGCCAGAGCTGCACCAGTTTTACACCAGTTTTACACCAGAACATTTTAAAGAGACATTATACACTTTTCCTCAGAATGGGCATTGCATGAGGTTTTATTATATGTAAATGAGCAGCATCTGATTAGGTCCTGAGGCAGCTTCACCTAGGTGTTCACAGGAATAGCAATGGGAGCTGAGGAAGAATATTTCATAACTGAAGTATATTTTCCCTTGGGGGACACCACCATTTGATTTTGACATTTATTTGTCCTGTGCTGTAAAGGACAAAACTACAATTACACTTTTTTTTCTACTGTGCAGTGGGCACAGTGTCAGAAAAAATTAAATCAAAGGTAGTGTGTTCTCACAAAAAAATAACAAGCTTTAAAACCAAATTTAAAGAACATACTCAGAGTTAAGTCACACTACATTAGAACAGCTCATATGATTGAAAATGCATATCATAAATGTATTTTACAAAATAGCAGTAAGCATAAAAAAGTAATATATAGCCCTGTGTTTGATTTTTTCTTAGTTTATTATTAATACTTTTAGTATTATTATTAGGTTTTACTTTTATTATTATTTTTCAATAGCAGCTTTACAAATGACATGCATCAAAAAGAAATCAGTTGCTTGAGCTCATTTCATTTTATATTTATCTTTTATATTTTTTCCATATTTGGAGAAAATTGATGTAAATTAATTGAACACAAGATTAAATGAATAGTACTGCTTATGACTCTTGCATCTTGCATTTCAACCACATATAAATCTATTTTTAGTATGTACATTATCATGCAACGAATAGTTTTTCATTCTTGAATTCCACTGGTACAATTCACACATCATATAAAAAAATCTGTTCACATTTTACACAGAGCATGCCTGGAAATTATCAATACTGCAAACAATTTATAAGATACCATCATATCTTTCATTTCAAGGGTTCCCAAACCTAGTGTGCCTAATTTTTGTAAATGGACCTGATGTTTCAAAAGAAATTCTAGAATGAAAGTGTTAGAGAGTTGGTCATAAATTGGCATTACATTCTCAAATTAGTAATACATACTTTTTTACAAATCTTATCCAAATCTTAGTCCAATGGTCAAATATGTTGTCATGTTCTTTACTCCTATTGAATTTAAATGCAATTGAACCTGAATAGTTCCTAGGGTTAACAGGTCTCTAGTACATAAAAAAAAGCAGACAGTGTCTTATAATTTTATTGAACTGCATTAGTTGGAATAAATAACAACAAACAGGAAAAAAAAAATGAGGTACCTCTTGGCAAAAATGTGAAAGGTAGCACATGAAACAAAACTTTCATCAATTTTTGAAGGAAATTTAAACCTGTACTTGGAGTAAAGGTAGGCTGAATTAGGATACCATACTGTCTGTAGAAAGCAGACATGGCCATTTTGCTTTGAATTCACAGGGAATCTGATATGAAAATGGGATGATATGAAACCAAAGACAATACATGAAAAATGGGAGGCATTCTTAGATTTTGTTTGTTGTTGAATCTTGCATCCACTACTGACTTAAAGAGTGGTGGTCAATCAGTAGATGTAAGTGCTGACCTAGCTACTAGAATATTTGCTTCCTTCCTGAACTGGGCTTAGTTCAATGAAGAATTGCAGCACATTATTTTAAACCCATGAATAGCCCCACTAGAGAAATAGTACTATTTGTATGCTTGAATTGCAAGCACACAGGTCAGCCATGTCACCAAAAAGAAAATTATGTATTAGTATGCAAGAATCTACCTCAGATCTGGAATATGTGTTTTATATGAACTGCGTGTTGAGACATTACATGAATGTAATTCAAAGTAGACACTCCTTATTTCTCAAAAGGATACTGTAGTGATAACACTCAGCGTTCTCAATGCCTGTCAGTGCCTTTAGTTCAAAAAAGAGGCCACCTCTCACAAGGTGGAAGGCTCTGTGATCTTTATATCCACTTACTGCTTAGCCTCTGACTCTGACTTCGCTGTCATTAAGAGGGACACTAACAGGATTTATGGAAATGTGTTTTTTGAAAACATTTAATCAATGAAGCTCCTTATGATTGTGTTGGATGGCCGTTGAACTGGTTTGGTAATCACCAATTTTTGAAAGGGCATCAAAGAACTTTTTAGATTAACATTAGCTTTAATTTTATTCTCATCAGTGCAGTAGTGTGACAAGTTTACTTACCAGGGATAGCTCTCATTATGGCATTATTCATTATGTGATAGTTTGAAATGCAAACATCCTCAGTTCTGGAATTGGAGAAGGGACCATTGTTTATTGTATACATTTATTTCTTTTAAATTTTGATACTGAAAGAAAGTAGAGCATTATTATGATCTATATTTGTTCCCATAACAGCTCATGGTTTTTACTGAAGGTTTCAAAATTTTACTGCACCTCTTCAAAAATGGAAAGCTACATATTTTTATGATTTTATATAGCAAATTAAAAAAGCTCCCACATATTTGCTCTTTAAAATGTACTGGTTTATAATAATATATTATAACATTTAGGAGTTTAATACCAGTGCTTTAGTGTAATAAAACTTTTAGTGATTCCCTGGCATGTCTTGTTCAGACTTGAGTTCCTCATTTACATATCTGATGTCCCCCAAGAGACAGACAAGCTTCAAGTTAATTATCCATGTAGCTGTAAGAACTCCTGTTTCTTGGTAAGACCTCTCTAAAAGAAAACCAACAGTTATTAAATATTACTTTGAGTTTCAAAAAGTAATCAAATTGCATTTAAAGGGGCACTAAAGAGATACTTAAATTTAATAATCTTTGCGGACTAAATAATACATAAACCACATACAACTCTTACACGATCCACAAATAAAACAATCGTTAGAAACTAATAAGAAGCCCAGCTTTCAGTAATTTCAAGGGCTACATATACTCAGAAGCAAAAAAACTCTTGAGTAAACACAGCACTACTCCCTAACATATAGTCATTTTACATGAAGGCAAAATTACACCTGTTGAAAGGAGTGACACAATCCTGAATGCTTCTAGTGGAGCAGGATTACATTACTAATAGATCATAAAAATGTGGGGAGAATCATGCTCTTTTCAGAAAATAACAAGTGACAGAACACATACTTCTGAAATGAAACACAACTGTTGTAAAGACATCAGCAAGTCTCTTGTATCTCACCAAATTATAATTACAGGGAGGAGCAACAGTGCAAATACTGTATAGTGTATGTTGTCACTTGTGACAAAAGCATCTTTAATAAACGATCTGCTGTATCATGGAAAAGAGGAACAGAATAGCTGGCAAGCATAAAACGGACTTGAATTCTGACTGTTCTACACATCTTATGTAGCATCCAAATGCCTTCAGTAGGGTGTTAGACAATGTGCCTAATATATGTCATCTGTAGCTCATCCTCTGTCATCCTCAACTGCAACTGGCAACTTACAAGTACAGATATCAGGTAGAATAATTAATCTGAGTATTTTACAATAAATGAGCATGTGCATCATGTGCATCTATTTCCCAGTGTCTCATGATGACTTGCATGAGAGGCAAATTCATTGACTATCTCAAAATTATTACATGCATCCTATAATTAAGTGACAATGACTGAATAGAATGTGGATGCTCTTCTCTACACAAAAGACAACAATCTCATTCCACAAAGACCTTGGAGGTCATTCAAGAAACAATTAGATGTCCCACTATCTGTACTAAAAAGAAAGAAGGCTGAAGGCAGAATAGCCTTTCTTCTGTTTCCTGTAGCTTCGACATTCACACATTCAATTGAAACCAAACAGTATTAAGCCACACAGCACCACACACAGAACAGGAAAAGTCATGTCTGTCATTTTACAGGAAGACATTTGTTAACAATTTTCTTATTTTAGTTTCTCAACATCACTGTTCAAACTGAACAGCATTAAATAAAATCATTATCATTATTCTGCTACGTAAAGACAGAGAAGAATACATGCTAGTGTCAGCTGTGTACACCTTCATCTCTGGGGTAAAAAATATTAACATGAGAATAGAAAGAGGTAAGACTTGACTTCTATATGTCAGCCAACAGTCTTCTATTGTATGTAGAAAAGCATATCTGATATTTTCTGGCATTTGATCAGATGTAGGATTTGTTGTGATAAAGAGGGTTAAACCTCAGCAATACTCACAGACTCTGGGAATGTAAAATTTTGCAATCCTTAAGAAGACAAAGCTACCATTGACTTCAAAGAAGACAACAAAAGAAGACTTCAAACTGACAATGTTTATTGTCACTCTGACATGATCCCTTATGGCTGAATTATGGAAGAATGTTGGCAGATAGATGGAAAGGGAGTAATTTCCAGGACTCCTCAGTTAAAAGAAGGGTCACTGAGATGTAGACCTTGAAGAGTGTTTGCAGGACTGTATGAAACTGGTTCCTCCAGATGCCTCATCTAAATTGAGGAAATCTTATCCTGTGAAGTTTTCTATCACTTCTATAGTACTGAAGTACAATATGAAAACTTACAGAAGCCACCTTCTAAGATACAAACAGTTCACATCTCACTACCTGGTAATATTTCACCCTTTCTTTCCTTCCTTTCCAGTTTTTCCCCTTGGCCTTCCTATTTCTAGTAGAACCAAGATACAATTACAGGATGAGTGGGGCAAGTATCAGTAATGAGGTAGGCTTTGTAGCTTGATCTGAACAGTTGCCTAGGTGAAGTTCAAAGAACAATGCAGACCACTAGAAGATTTGTCAGTAGAAGATTTACCACTAGAAGATTTGTCTCAGAAATAATGGGTTGTTTAAAGCACAGCTTTAGACCAGAGATACACAAAATTCTAAGAGTGAGGCATAGTCCTGGACTATTGAAGTGGAATACTTTGAAAAAGCCATTAATTCCAATCACAGAAATAAAATAAATAAATAAGTTAAATGTACTTTCCAGGGTGTGTTTTGTTTTCCAAATCTAAGCAATTCTTTTCCCTTCATATTTAAGTCCACCTATGTGCTCATGAAGAAGAGTCAAACTTAGCAGGACCTGAGAACTGAATTAAGTAGATAAACATAGAGAAATTCAACAAGATAGAGCTACTTTAACAGATGATTTCAAACAAAAATAGAATACATTGACTATCCCCGAAAAGAAGATATGAAATTAAAAGCCTTTTTTTTTTCCATCCTGGAGCCAGAAGAGGGCAAAGAGTGATTACCACCAGTACTCCCATTATCGAAAATAAAGATCCATGTGACTAGCAAGAGATAATCTACTTCAAACAGTAGATGTGAAATAATCTTTCTTTCAAAGATGATGAAACTCTGAATACTTACTATGAAGATTGAAGGTGGATTTTCTCTAATCAGAGCAGTGTGTAATTGACTTTGGACTCTTGCCATTGTCTTCAGTCCATGCAGTAGTCATTTTACATGCAGAATCTGAAGATAAACAGAGCTCCCTGTGCCACTGATGCTATTTATGATAGTCTTGATCCCACAGTGAAATGAGTTCAGGCAAAGACAGAGCGCATTCTTGGATCTGCAGCTAACTAGCTGATATGAAAGCTTCTGATTAATAAGCACTAGGTTCCGTATCTGTTCCTTTGCATCATTCCCAAGGCTACATCCCATCTCACCATCCACAGTAAAATAAGATTAGTATCTGAATTCATAGCACAACACATGTTGTGTTTGCCACCCATTGAGTTTTCCTGGTACAGAGTATCCAACTTCACCATTTTGTGCATAAGGAGAACTGGAACATCTCATGCTGTATTAAAATTTACATAAATGTTGATGTCACTGAAATTTCACACACTTCATTACAGTATGTGAGATTATTTGGGCACCATACTCAAAAGGTAATGAATATATCTTGTCTCCTTCCTGTGGCACAGAAAGAGGCGATCAATCAAAAAGGTGCTCGAAGTCAGACAAAATGGCCTTATGGTGCTTCAGTGTTCAAATTATGTGTGTTCTTTAAAAAAAATTGAATGCTGGATAATGATTTGCCACACGGCTATACTACAGGTAAGTTCAAAAGCAGTCATTGTCAGTATGCTGATTGATGTAAAGCTTTCAGTCTCTGGGGGGAAGAGTATAGCACTTCCTACTGCTTGATCCATAAAGCAGCATTTACTGCAGCCCACCTTCCTGGTCTGTGCTGCATAATACATTGCCATAATATGGGAGTTGGGGAATTAAAAGGAAAATAAAAGAATGGATGAAAAAGCCATGACCCCTCCTCCACAGGTGAAATACCTTAGTCTCTGCCTCAGGGTATTGGAAGTAGACACTAATTGCCATCCAGATACCCACTACTCACTTTCACCTAAATATTTCCCACTTCTGGCTGATCAACCAACCTAAAATTTAATTGAAAAAGTTTCCATTTAATGTTTGCATCCTGTGATGACTAGCTGGGACTGGAAGCATTCACTAGCAGAACTACAGTATAAAAAGAGAGAATAGCACTGTGTGAAGGAGCCCAAGTAAAAGGCAAGAAATGAGAAAGGGGGGGGAAGCTCTTAAGGATACATGCTTCAAGTTTCTTTTAGTAAGAACCAACAACTTGCACTTCAAGTGATACTTCATAGGCCAGGTACTGTGCCAGCTGTTTGATTTTGTATTTGCTACTTAGTGATCACTATCTGGATTTTTGTAGGCATTTTCTTATGGCTGATGAACAGAAACCTGCAACACGATCCATGGACAGGAAGGGGAAAGTATTATTGATCTGTGTCTGCTTTCATGTGTTCCTTTATGGGAGGGAAAACCAATCTGTTATAATCAGATGCTGCACAGCCTGAATTATATTGAGGTTCCTATCAATATATAGAATATGTGGGAGCAAATAAAAAACAGCAACAAAAGACAGACTTGACCAGATTATTAACCACTTCTGGGTGTTGAAAAGGAAATACATGTGGGATCCAAACAGGTCCAAAAAGACATTTTGGGGACAAAATACAAGAAAGGAAGCATTTGATACTGGAGACCATGCAGAGAAGTCAGAGAAGTGGATTTGTGCTTCATGAAGCATTAAAGTGACTTCTGTAATGATACTGTATTGGAACAGAAATGACCCATTTTTAAAAAAGGATTGAAAACAGCTGAGATTCAGATCTTGCAAACCTTGTTGGCAGCAGATATATGCATATATTCTATGTTAGAATTGTATCTAAAAGGGGGAGACAGAGAAACAAAACACCAGAACTGAAAATCCTTTCTCAAGAATATTTACAACCTGAAAGAAGAAACATGAGTGGAAGCAGTCATCAGAAAGGCTCAAAGGCAATAACTAGAGATAAGGGGAACAAGATCTGAAAGACAAAAGAGTAAATAGATTGATGTTGTTGAGCAGATAACATTCTCCCTACCTCCTTAGAGCTTGACACCATCTGCCTATCAGCCTCGAGGCAGGACAGGCAGGCAAAGGGGAATATTGGCTGCAAACAGGGACAGATGCCAGAAGGAGACTGGCCAAAGGCAGGAACAAGTGACAGAATGAAATTTGTTCAGAAAAAAAGTGCTTGCAATGATTAAAAGTTTAACAACAAAATTGAAACACAGATGCATGTTTTACAGGTTTAAAATATTTTTGGATTTGATTATGCATGACTTCTTTTTCTTAAATTTAGAAATCATCTGAAAATCAAAAGTGTACCTGTTTTTTCAGAGTTGGAAATACACAAAGTTCCAGTGTTAGGCTTGTGCAGAGACAGCTTCCTGTTGCCTTTCCACATAGAACTTTCTGGTAGGTATCTCACTCCAGTGCAGGGATGGTAGTGCTTTGTCAAGCCAAAAGCATTCTGTATCAGTGGTCAAATGTGGCATGAAGGCTGAATTCATCAGTATAACAGGCGAAATGCACAAATATATGTTAATGACAATAGCTTAATAGAAGGAAATTACATAGGCTTAATGGAAATGTGAAAATATTGGAGGATGGAGCCAAAGGGAGCTTAGAGAATCACAGAATCACATGTTTGGGGTTGGAAGAGACCTTGCAAGATCATCTAGTCAAAACCTCCTGCTGGAGCAGGATCACCTAGAGCCGGTCACACAGGAACGCATCCAGTTGGTGTTGAATTTCTCCAGAGAAGGAGACTCCACAACCTCCCTGGGCAGCCGGTTCCAGTGCTCTGTCACCCTCACTGTGAAAAAGAATAATACAGCTTGACAAGTACATGTACTAGAATGATAATATAAGGAAGATCCTTTAATTTTGCTTAGCTGATCTGATGCATCTTTTCAGTGTGCAAAGGCAGAAAACAGAGATAAATGAAACAAAACAAAACACTAAAGTTAACTCCAGTACCTTAAATACTGACAATGCATTAGAATATCTGGGACATATATATAGGTCACAGATATGACACAGGACCCACAGAAGCCTTACAACCTTGTGAAGTCAACTAGAATACCTTAGTGAGTACTAAATAACACTTGACACATACAATGAGGCATCTGAAATATTCTGAGTCAAAAAAGTATTTTATCTCCAAAAGTACCTGACAAACACTTCCCTAAATGCAACCACCATCACAAGATTTCTTCAATACTTTTATCCCACTTATTTAACTTTACTGAAATATCTGTAGGTGGAGTTCTGCAAGAAAAATAGAGTTTTCAAAGAGAAGTGAGGGCCACTAGACTGATGCCTTTGGACATGGGTTATTTCTCTTGCAAATGTAAATGGTCATGACTTAATGAGTTAGATGCAGAACAGTATACTGCATAGTAACGTCAGAGGACTCTGAAACAGGGTCTTAACTTTAATTATTTGGAGAGGTTTATGAGATTCTTCTGTTCTTGGGGTTTCAATTTCTCTTTGGAAGAGTAAATAAAATTAACTCAATTTCCAGCTGTGGACAGATTGTGGGCAGATAGATAATTACCCTGCTGTACCCGTGGGTAGCCAACTTCCCCTACTGTTCAGTAGCATTTGAATTGTTTGCCTTATCTCTCACTGGTTTTGACTTTGTTGGGAAGAATGGAGGTGACATTTATCTCTTAACACAAACATATATTAGTAAGCCAGTTTTAGAGACGCAGATTAAGTGAGGAACCATAACGCACACAAATGGACAGACGTATTACAGTGATTTTAGTAACAACAAAGGCCAGTAGGGAATTGTTACATTTGGAGAGAATGTGATTGAAAGTTAAAGAATAAATTCAGGTACGTGTCACTATTCTCTCAATGCTAAAAGAAAGCGGGAAAATAATGACCTGTAATTCCAACAGGGAGTAAAGAATCAGACCTTCTACAGACAATAGGGGTGTTTCACCCCATACTCCTCTTTTGATTTCCATGTGAAGCCATGCACTGAATAAATTCATGGCACAGTTCTGTCAAATTTACTATCACTATAGCCAGCTATTAAATATCAAGGTTTGACAGGAGAAGTGACAAATGAGTATTATGTGAAAAGCAAGTATTTTGGTATTTTGGTAGTTTCTTGACAGAGCTGCTATGTAACCAATAAGAGCTGGATTCATCCAGATGGCAATGACTTAAGGGTAAGACTACAACAGTTTAGGTGGTACAAAAAGCAGACGCCTGACCCCAACCTGGAGATGCAGCATGTGTTATCCTTACATCAACATGCTCTACAATCAACTACTTTGAAGAGACATCAAAAAAGCCTAAGGCTGGCTAGAACTGTCCAGGAACAGGGCTGTGTTTGAACTTCAGCCCCTTGAAAAAGCTCAGGTATGGCTCTGCCCTCGGGTCCCAGCCCCAGAGCTGTCTAAGGCCTGATACATAACTAAGCATGGGCTTTCTGCAAAATATCCTAGTGACCAGACCACTCAGAGAAAAGATACCTGTATTCCAGCTTCTCCTCAGCTTAAGGAGATTTGATCCCCAAAATGCCATACCCAACAAGAGTGCCCTATCATCAAAGTAGAACTAACTGCAGGAGTAAAAGAGCCTAGTGAGAAGATCCTCTCTAACCTTTCTTTCCAGGCTGGGCCACTGTGCCATCAAAAGGGCAAAAATCTTGAAGTCAAAAGACAATACAGAATTGAGAGTCTAACTTTTAGATATATGGATAGATGGAGATAGGTGGAGTCCAGTCTCCAGCTATTTGTAGCATTTTAAAAAACATATTTACGGAACATCCAGTGGATAGATAGAAACATCTCATAAGCCTCCTTTTACCCAATTAATGACCATTCTTGTAGATTTCAGTACTCTGCAAGATGGAAGATGACAGAAAGAAATGTATATGATTAGAAAATTAGCCAAACTGACACTTTTTAAATATGTTGAGTCATAAGTGATGATAGAAACCAACACCTGACATGTTAATGCCTAGAGAGTTGGAAGAATTCTTCTGAAAAATTAATTTGATTGCATTATAAATTCATAGTATTCTGTTGCTAGAAGTTTCTAAAATGTATAAAATGACATAAAATTGCATTATGCTATCAGCACATTATATTGTTATTAAAATTTTCAATTGATAAACAATGAAGGCAACAAAAATGCCTTCACTCTCAACTCTAGACAAGAATGTGGAGGTAGTCAAGAAGAATGAACAGAGTAAGAAAACACTCTGACATCTGAGAGCTGGTTTTGACAGAAAGATTTCCAGCATGAACAGTGGCACTGTAAGTAAAATGTGTAAGACTCTGCACAGATTCATAGCCAGTACAGCAGTAATAATCCTTGACACACACATTATTTTTGAGCTGCTGCTGCCCCTATGCAATGTGTTAAGACAACGAACTTCCAAACCCAATCAGATGTCACAAACATTACTGCTCCACTCCATAACACATGGTAGTGAGTCAGGGCAGGCCTTCGGGAGACTTTAAACAAGCGCTGGAGTACAGCACCAAGGCAAGAGAAACCCTCAAGAGGTTTAAACTCTCCCACTTCTGTCACTGTAACTTGGTCTGACTCATAGCCAGCAAATGCTGCATCTGCTGCTCTTTCTCACACTATCTGTAAACAGACGTGTCCTGTGCATTTAGCAGGTTCTTGTTTTTAAAGAAAAACAAACCCCCAACATTTTTTCAGATTAAGAAAAAAACCCATCCATTTCTTGTATTCTTTTTTAAGCACAGATTTTACTTCACCAGGCTTCTTTTTTTGTCACTGTCTTACAATACTGTACACCATCTCTGTTGAAAAGAAAGTGTAATTGATATATAGATGTGGCATATATGGGCCACAGAATTTCTCTGCATGTGTTCTCTGCTACTCAGTTTACATGGGCAATAAGGATAATATAATTTCCACAGCTTTTCCACCTTTCATACCCATTCCAGATTCTTTAAGGGTCTCTGAAGGATTTGTTTTAAGCATACTGTTTAATGGCCCACAGAAAATACAAATCCACTAATCTGATTTTGAAAATGCCCACTCACTTTGGTACATAAAGCTATTTAAAAAGGATTTTTAAACAGAATATATTTGATACTATTTCAAAAGGAATTTGAAAACACAAATTCAAAATGTCTGTTGTATAAAACACTTGCATAGCTGGAGCCTGATATTGTTCCCTGTTTCCTATTTAAAATTGTCATTAAGATAAACAATAGGTAAATATTTTCAAATTACTCCATATCTCTTTTATCTTTGGAGGGTCAGAGTCTGCAAGCACCTAATTCAGTTTCAGAGGGACCCAGTCTCCATGAGCACACAACTAGATGATCGAGTACAGGTGCTGCAATAGGTTGAATGGTTGAGAATGTCAAGAGGTGAGATTTAAGTCTGCAGTGAATCTGAATTTGCAGAGTGAGTTCATCTATAACACAAGCTCGGGGTTCAAATATATTTTTATCGTAAAAATGGTTCCAGATTACATATACACTGAAAACATTTAGGATGCATTGGTTTTGCTTTAGCTGTCTTCTGAAGACTTTGATAGTGCTCTTCAATAGTCAGAAGCTTGGAGACCATCAGTTACCATTTTGACTTGACTGGCAGGGTGTGGAGTGCCATAATCATAGGCTAGGAGATGTTGAACTGGGTAAAGTCCTGGATATATTTCACCACTGGGCATTAGTGGGCATTTATTACACAATATTACTTATCTGTAGCACAGTGTTTCCTGGATTTATAGTAAGAAACATTACAAACATGGTGGTAAACAAAATGAGATATGAGGCCCACATTACATGGACTTTGTTGTTGGCACACACACGGATGCCCTAACATATTAAAATTTCTATACTTCATGAAACCTAAACGACAACAACAACAAAGCTTCAAACATATGTTCTTCTATGGGCTAAAGTCTGCAGTAGTTAAAAGCCCAATAGGTTTAATAATCGCTGTTTCATTTGAGACTGAAAAGGTATGACAAAAAGCCTTGTTCTTTTGCCAGTCTCACCATAACTCAAAGGAATGTTAAACCTGTTATATGTATTAAAAAAAACCAACCCTGTTCTCACAGGTCCAAACCTTCCAAGCCAACTCTTCTGACCTGCTGACTTTAATGACAGTTAAAGATCAGGGCCAAAGTATGGACTTAAGTGCAGGCGTTTATAATTTAAGGCAATGCCATTCATTGCTTCTCAGAGTGTGATTTAGCTAGAAAGGGTTTTATTCAAAACAAGTCTGATAAAAGGGAGAATGACAGGAGTGAGACGTGGCTCCTCCTCCTTCCACAAAGGATGCTTCCTTGCTAGCAGAATTCTCCTCTCCTTCTCCCTCCCTCAGTGTGACAATTGCAGAGTGCCAAGACATGGAAATCATCCTTCCACTGGTGACATCTGTCTCCCCAAAGAGCTCCAGAGGCAGTTATTGTGATAGCTTTGGAGTCTGTCATATGATTAGGTGAATATCGAACAGTCCAGGACTTCATTCTCTTAATGCTAGTTCCAGTGACTCACATTTGATTGGCTAGAATTAATGCAATGGATCATCTTATTTTAATTTTTTTTTTTGTGCTAAGAAAAGGAAGAAGAAGACTTAAATAAATTTATGCATAGGGCTTGCAGTTTAAAAATGCTATCTCTTTCATTTGTTGCATGATACATCCATAACTATCAGACAAAATTGTCCATTTATGCACCAACTGGAAATATTGAGTTTTCCTTGTGAAAAGACTGATGCTTATGAACATGTAAGAAATCTTTATGTGCCACTTCTTTGCAAACAGAGACTTCAGAACACTCTCATTAATGAACCATAAAGGAAAAAGAATTTTTAAAATAACATCTCTCCTAAGAAATGACATTTAAAAGGAGTAGTGGTTAGTATCAGAAACAAGTCAAGAGTTCAATAAGTTTTAAGTATTATCCTTTTCAGCATGGCTATCAATAGGAAGGTGACAATAGTATTATTGCTATTTACATATTGGTAACACGCTGGTATGAATTTGCATAACGTATTGTGGTTCTATGCTCTAGGGAGTTGCATTGTAACATATTGGTGCTTAATGAACTCTGAAAAAATTGATTTTCCACAGAGTAAATTAAGGAATGCATTATAGCTGTTAAAGCAATCTTAAGGGAAATCTGAGGCTTCCACTGCAGCACCATGCTTAGTAAGTAATAAATTACATGTTATACTTATTTGCCTTAATTCATGCTAATTTTGTCCAATTAATGTATCACAGTAATTCAGAAGCCTGTCACAGGAGAGCTAATTATTTATTGGATTTTTGTGTTCAGCTCCCTAGGAGTCTACTAGCAAACAAACTTGCGACTGTCTTTCTGTTAGGTCCACAATGACATTTTTATGTCTTACTGTGGAAAGAAAAAGAATGTTATTATTTTCTGGTTTCAGTTATAAAAAAGGATCATTATTCATGTAAGTTAGTTTTTTGTTTACAAACTGGTGTCACATCATGACAGACTGCCATGCTGTTAGGATGAGATCCAATGTTTTTGCTCTTCCTGTAAATGCGTGAACATGACATAATTCTTATTAAAGACCATGACGGTACTTTTCAGAACCTGAAAGCTTCTGCCGAGTGTGTGTAAAGTTCAAGAAAAAAAGTCTTCTTATTCTTTTCACTGAAATCTATGTTTTTCAAAACCCATTGGCTTGAAAAATTAAGCACAATGTGCCCATAGCAATTGATATACTTTCAAAAAAATAGATTTTTAACTGTGGCAGAATGTTAATTCACAGTAAAAAAAAAATGAATTATTTATGAGATTAATTTGTGCAATTCATACCTATAAATAATATGGCAGTTGCTAAATAATTTGTACGGAGTGATAAGATGCAGACATCACAGTTAAACAATAAGAGAGTCACCAGCTGTGAAATACCCACTATCTGCTGGCATTCTGTCATGCACAAGCGTTTACAGAAAATTATTTGTTGGGGGTGGAAAGTATTAGATCTGATACTTGGCTTCTTCTCATGGGTAGCGGGAGAATACTTGTCAGTTGATTACTGTTTTCTACCCTATGTGAAAAGAAACGATATTTCTTTAAATGTATAATGCAAAGTGATGTTACCAGCAGGCTACATAAAATCATGTGATGTAACTTGCCATAATATGATGCACATGACTGACTGTGTCACAAATTTAAAGATATTTATTTTAGAAGAAGTGGTGAGAAAAAAAATAGTACCCCTACTCCTTTTCTGTTAGTTGCCATTGATCTATGTTTGCCTATAGCCAAATGAATACCTGGTAGTTTAGTAAGCATCTCTGAGCAATATACCATCTTACACTTACTGTATCTATTATTATCACTTCAAAAGCACTTGTCAAGTACTTCATAGTTTTCTACCATCCTTTTTTTCAATCTCTTTGTTCCTAGAAAGCACACAAAACCTTGACAAAGAATTAATTATCCAGTCCTTGTTTCTTGGAAAACAGTTGTTTAATTGTTTATGGCATTTAGAATTTGAAATTATTTTCTTTATTTTCTCCCTTGACTTCTTCACTCTGGAAAATATAAAGCCTACACTAAATGGTAAGCATGTCTTAAATCCCATCAAAGTCAAAAAGGGTGACGACTGAGTTTTCCCCTTTATTTTCAGACTGCATTACCTGGACATTCCGTACAAGGGGACACAACGTGGGTACTCCTTCCAAAGATGGGAGCATATGTGGCCAACCGTACCATGCAAACATGATGGTTGTTTTTTGAATGATTCAGAAAAAGTGGTGAACTATGCAAAGCAGTAACAAGCAACACAGAAAGCCCCAGAATCAGGAAGAAAAGATCTTCTGACAATGAAAAAAGATCTTCTGACAATGTCAGAAAATTCTTCCTGGCTGCAAATACATCAGTTTTGAAAGCCTGCTTGTCTGAAAATATGCCTAACTTTTTGCATCTCAGCCTTTTTTCCTAAGAGTAGTCTGCATCATTGCCTATATGAAGAAGTTTAAATAACCTCTTCTGGTGAGCCAAAATCTGCACAACCTGACACTGAAAATCATCTAGAACACTAATCATATAGAACAGGTGACAAAGGGTTTGCATTGTAAAGATGTCACAGTACAGATATAGAGAACAGGAAAAAACCTAAAAAGTTACAAGATTTGGAATCCCTGGTTGGAATGAAATTTTTAAAGTGCCCATGTTTACTTTCTTGTTAAGTTAATATGCTTGCTTCTGCTAGACGTAGCAGAAATTTATAAGCTAACTTCTGTGTTACTTTAGCCTAGTATAGAAACTTCAAAGAAAACCACAGCACCAAAACACCCTTGGAGAGGGAAGGCTGGTGATAAGGAACTAGATGTTCATTAGAGACTCCATTTGTAACAGAGCTTTGACTATGTTTGCATCTTCCTTCTCCAAGCCACCCTCTTGTACAGCACAGTTGTACAAGGAAAGCACAGACAAGGATATCGTACATTCCCTCTGCTTCTTTCTGGTTGTGTCATCTTAAATATGATGCCTCACTTTAGAATCCTCTTCTTTCTATGGAGGCAGTTGCATTTCTGCTGGCTATTTCATGGGGTTCTTTTCTGGTCACTCAGAATATGATAAAAGAAATGAAGTTTCAAACACCTTCTTGTGCCATAGAAATGCATGGAAATCTCGAGCCACACAGCAGCAAGTGGCAATACTGCTATGAACTTCAATAACCCAAGAGTTCATCACGGTGTCTTGTTACAATAAACACCTGTAGATGATAATTTCTAGATCTGTAGCTTTCACAGCATCGATGCATTTTGTCAGTCCTCCTGACACTTGACATGTTCTGACACACATACTTAAGATCACACTCACAATGCAGATTATTTGTGTAAACACTGCCTATACAGTGTTTCCTGCTATACAAAATCTGTCCTGTTATGTCAATAGGCTGTCTTTGTCAGATCATAAAAGATTTAAAAAAAAACCAAATCAAAAAAACCCAAAAAAATCATCAGTGGAGCAGGAGAAGTAATATTGGGGAAGATCACCAATGGAAGCAGAGTCTTCCCTCTTCTTTAAAAGGAAACAGAAAAGTTTTACAGATTATAGAGATCCCCAAACCAATTCCAGTCCCAGCAGTTTCAGAAAACAGCACTGTTCAAAATAGCTGCATCCTTCTTAGCCATAGCTGTATGCAGAGCCAGCACAAATGTCATTCTGGCAGTTCATATTATCGTGGATGAAATCAGTGCAGGTATCACTAGAGAGAGAAAGAAAGATGTGGATACACCCATAAAACTGCAAGCTTATACAAATAGCAGTCATTTACTCACTGAGTTCAGAAACAGATTATTTAAAGAAATGGAGGGCAATGATAGCAAGACTTTAAAATGATAACTAAGCAGCACCTTGGCCTCAATTACAACACTTAATTAAAGCAGAAATCATATAAAGAAAAAGGTGACCCAACTCAGCATTAATTATAGAATGACAAAACCCTGCAGGTTGGAAGGAAGCTCCAGAAGTCATCTGGTTTGACCTTCTGCTCAAAGCAGATCTGTTGGCCCTAGTGATGAATGATTAGCTTACTGGGGCACAATGGCAATGAGAGGTAGCTAGACAAGGAAGGAGGTTAGTAGTTTGTTATAGAGTGAATTGTAACAGTAGGGAAGAAAAGGAAAAGTAAACTCAAAATTGGATATAAAAATGAGGCAGACTATGGCTACAAATAGAAGCTGAAGATGACTATACACACTGCATTTTGCTCCCATGCTGCTTATTACATAGGTGACTGAACGAACTGTGCTAATGGGCATCCACCACAGATCATCACTTTCCTGTCCACCAGTGGTCGATCAAGACTAAGAATAACCACATCCCTGCTTCCAGGACACACTCATGACCAGATTCCTCATCCAGAGCACCATGAGCTGCTTGTAAGTTCCTGTCATGTGTATGTGACTCATATTCCAGTTTCACGTCTTCCAAACAGTATCAAAATTAATTATAATGAATTTTCTGTAATTCAAAAGGGAACTTCAATTTTATCCAGAGTTTGCAAATGATTTTATTTGTTTCTTTTGATATTATCAAGCTGGTTAGCAGAAATAGCAATAGTTCTGCTTGCTTATCAGTATCTCATACTACTGTGGATTCCCTTTTTTTCCATCTAGGGATGCTGGTATGCATTTACAGGCTTTTTCAAGAGAGAGGAGATAACACAGCCATTACTTCTATACTGCTTGCTGCTGCACCTGCAGTAGCTGACTTCCTACAAAACTCTCTTTCTAGCCAATGATGGTTGCATATGCAAATACAGGACCAGCAGTAATCAACTTCAGAACGTCTATTCAGTAAAATCACTTACAAATAGTCCCATTACACAAGTGATGCCACCTGATGTGCAATTGACCCTGTGGTCTATTGGAGGGTTGCACCTCTTCTTCTGCTTCTACAAAACTCCTTTTTTTACAGCATACTACTGCAGTTCACTGCTCTATTTTATAAGTGTTTTACATTGTTCTGCTGAAATTAACAGAGGGACAGCTTTGAGATCTTCAGGTGAAATGTATTATAGAAATGCAAATAAACTACTAGCTTATTATTTGATGCAGAGGCTGCTGTATAACTCTACCTAGCCATTACATTTGCTTTCCATGCCTATCAGTATGCACTCAGAGATTGATAGATGATGGTTTTATAATTCTTAAATACTTTTTTTAATATCCTAAACCTATAGAGCCTTCAGACATTTTGTTCAGGAGGTTTGGAATATTTTCCCACTTGAAAAAAAAGAGCTTCAATTGCCAGGGTTTTAAATCCAAACATTTAAGACATTGATTTTACTTAGTTTTTCTAAAGTAACTCCTTTAGGAAACTGAGTGCTACATTGCTAATTTTAACTTTATTCATTTTAAAGTGCTCCAGGATACTAGCAGAAAGGGCACTGTAAAAATTGCATTGTGCTCTATTAGGTTAGAATAGGATGAGTTATAGAAATGTTTGAGACTTTGAATTTCCAGAATTTAGTTATTATAGTGCTTATAATACTAAAGGTTTCTTACGTATGCATTTTATGTTTGGAGTTTTTTTCTTAATAACCATAATTTCTAAGAAATATCTCCTATACACAGTCTAAAGCTTTATAATATTTTTCTATTGCAATACAGCCGTCCAAAAAGATTTTACAGAACAGCTAATCAAACCTACATAAATATAATTTAAAATGCAAATGGTCATTGCATAAGTTACAGTGGAAGTTCATTTTCATGCAATGAATCTTTAACATATTTCCAGTTTCGATTAACCTGCAACGAGATTTTTCTTTTGTAATATAATAAACATGCTCACCTTGTATATATCTGAATACAGCACGCAAACATCTGTCTGAATATTACATAGCAAGAGAAAGTGGTTGTATATTTAGAGTAACCAATGCAAAATTAAATAATTCGTATGCTCTTTGAACTTTAAAAACTTTCATTATAAGATATTTGGAGTTTTATGGCCTACTACAGCACAATTAAATATACGATCAAAATATAACAAATATTGCACTCATTTTCTTTTGATGATTACAAAAATTGATTCAAGACTATACAATTTATTTCAGTGAAAAGCAGTTCATAAAACTTTTAAAATAATATATTTTCATAAGTGTATTTTTCCCATAACTATTCCTTCAAAAACACAGATGTCATAGTGTGAAAATGTGAAAGATATTGCAAAGATTCTGATTTTTCCTCTCTGTTTTTCAGTGATTTGTCTCAATCTCATGTATAATCTAGCATTCACTGCAAGTGATAAATATCTAACACAGACAAAGAATTACTTTTAGGCAATAAGCAAAACTTGAAAAATACTAGGAGTTGAGGGGGAAAAATAATCAGAAGTATTCAGAAAGGTAAACATTGGCTTTGGAGGAATAAATGGAACATTCCTTAATTGCTTTTTCAAGACCAGTGGAAAATACTCTTCACACACATAGTGGGTTTTTTTCCCCTGCCTCTCAACAAGGGATAATTTGTGAAGGGATAATTTAGTGTAGAAAAAACAAGGCGAGTGAACTTAAGCAACATTTTAATAGATATACCACCAAACTTCAGCAGCTCACTGGGGAGACAGATCGATGGAATGTATGTTATCACTAACATCAAAAAGAATAGATCTATCACAGAAAAAAACCCTCAAACTATTTAAAAATTTAAAGCATTATCTCTAGCATTTTTATTCAAAGACTTTTTTGAACAATCGTGTTTGCTTGCACACTTCTTTGGCAATAGAAAGTGCCCACAAACCCTAACTTCCTGGTCAAAGTACTACATGGGCTTTAGGATTCCATGTGTAACTAGATTTGATATGTACTTCAGTTGTGTTTGAAATATATACACGTTAGTGATTAGAAGTCTTCTTAGCTTTAAAGGAAGAGGGTAATTGTGCAGTCAACCCAAAGCAAATAAAATGATAGTTAACTCAGGCAATGATACACATTTTTTATCCTTATGTTCTTTATACTAAAATACATGTTTATTACAATAAAACCTGCACTAGATAGCATTTATCTTATGTTATCTGCCTGAGCCCTATCCAGAATAAATTGAAACCCGTGGTTATGTTCTCACTGGTCCTCATATTTCCTGGAGCATGTCTTTTTTATATTTCCAATGTGTCTTTCATTCTTGTACTATAGAGCCACCTTTTTCCTTCCTCATTGAGACCAATGAAATTCGTGGTTTTTATCATCACCCACTAGTTCAGTGCCAAAGTAGGGCAGGCACTTTATTGATGAACAGGAAGTGCAGTGTTTGTGCTAAAGAGACCCATTGATTCGATTAGCACAGGGCCTTTAAAGACCTAAAAAGCATTTACAGCAAAACATGGGCTGATGCACCAGGAAGAATGTAGATGAGAGGAGTCAGCAGCAGGGAAGCAATGCAAACCAGAAGCAGCACTCAAAATCGTGAGCATGTATGTAACATTCACATCCTGCTGTTCTTCCGAGGTGGTAGAACAGGAAGACTAGACTTTCTGAGAGAAATAATATCTGCAAATTTGTTACAATTCTTGTGATAACCAGGAGGGGTAATTAAGATCTGTGGTGTGTTCTACAGCATTAACTGTAAAATAGTCTGAATAAGCTAAATTAACTTAATCTAATAAACTACTTACTTTTCCAGTAGTGGTATCTGCAGTGGGTTAGAAAAGAAGAAAACTGTTACTCTCTTCTTATAACCTGTACAATGACTGCTCTTTTTATAGAGTAATATAGAAACTTACATACAAGTGAGAAAGGTTTCTCATCCCTGGAGAGAACAATTCTCATTAAAATATTCTGGTTTTCCAATGAAAAGTCAAGACATTTTCTACCAAGCAGAAAATAAAATTATTTAAAGAATGCCTTGCTTTTTCCATCAAAAGAGTTTTGAGTAAGTATATTCAGCATTATTTATATGAGTTGCTTTTCTTGAACAAAACATGTGTATAAAACAATCAATGTTTACAGTGAAATCATTATGCTGTCTGAATTTAGGACTTTTTAATGTATGAATTAGGCTTAAAGTTTCATTTATCATGGTTATTTTGGACTGGATTACAACATATACCATTTTTCCCCTTGGGATTGAGATGCAAGGTAGAATGCTGTAACAAATTCATTGAAACATATTTGTGGTCAAAATTAGTCAGAAAATTTCTCCCGTGGAAAACTTCAAATATGAAGCTAAATGTAAGAAAAGGAAATATTTTTATTTTTATTCTCCAAGTCTCCTTCACCAGGGGCGGGTGCACAATCAAGATATTATACATAAAATATAGCCTTTCTTAGCTAATCTGACTAAAGAAAATCCCAAGAAGATGTAACATAGCTGGGAAATTCAGCTAATCATTTATTAGTACAGAGACAGGGAAGATGACCTACCACTCTTCACACTAAAAGTGCCAGAGTAGCAGCATTCCAGTTTTCTGGAACATGGTTCTTACACTTGTTTTAATAAAAAAAACAGATCCCTTCCATGAATGAAAAAATGGGTTTAGGTCGCAAACCCATCTGGCCGTTGAAAACAAAAACAAATAGTGAAATACAACTTCTCACACTTCTGTGACCCAAGACCGTCTTCATAGCTAGTGAGAGCAGCAGTCACGTCTGAGCCACAATTTCTCTAAAACAGATCAGATAAATTGCACCCAAAAGCATCTATTTTTCTCCATGGACTCCCAAAAATATTGAGGTAATTCATTCAGATATACATCTCCAATACTAGGTGAGTTCAATCCCAACTCTGGTCTTGAGTCACACACTAGTGTGTGTGTTCTAGTGTTCTAGTGTTCTAGTGGAAGGAGAGAAAAGAAAGGAAAGCTTTCCCTCAGGTCAGGAAGTTAATTTTTCTATCTCATTGGAGTTCTTTTTGTCCATGTCTAGATGCTATTTCACAGAGTGATTGTTGGATCACTTTCTGGAGACTTTCACACCATTTTCTGAAGGGTGATGAAACAGAAATTTTTGCTCCTATATCTACCCGGTATTTTCATGTAGCTCCCACGAAATATCAGCAAAGCTACCCTCTGCCTTTGTAGAAGAAAACAATACAACAGTCTTGTTCTGAACAGGTTTTTTGGTTCAATTTCCATGTCCATCTCAGTGAAGCAAATAATAAAATTATATACATACCTTTTGATAGATTCCTGCAATTCATTCAATTTAACCAAAATCATATGTTGAGTTTCAAGAAATGTCAGCCCGTGGTCTGTATTCTCATCTCAAGTACAACACTTTAACTTCTTTGAAGTCAAAGGTTTCAACCGAGTGTAAATGACAACAAAGTCTACTCTGTGACCCTAGAATTCTCCCAGTACTAGGACTCCATCCATAATCGTACTTTATGGTACATTACAGTGTAGGCATACAAATTTGCTACAGAAATGCACTTGTGAACTTTGCATCCTCTTCCTTAAACTGCTATTTTAGTGAAAGAATTTGGGGATATTTTGCCATCCAGATATGTAAAAAGGAGATAAATATATCAATCTTCACAAGCATAAGTCAGAAAGTATATTTTAAATCCTTTCAATGCTACTAATCAGCTATTCTTACATCCGTAAAATTAAAATAATAGAAGACAGCTGCAAAGATCTGCAGAGATCGTTCAGTTCATCTTTTACCCCAAAGAAGGTGTCAGCACTTAGAAGATGAACTAGGATACACAATATAGCTCTTTTTTTTTTTTGCCTACCACAACATGAATATATTCAGAAAGTCTCATTTTCAATATTTTCAGGAGTCCAGTCCAGGAGCCTAGATATATAAAGGAAAATGAAATATTAGTTACCTACATGTTTATATGTTCAAGTTCCAGTTGGTAATTATCTATATCCACACATAAGTCCTGACCTAGCATCCAGTGAAATCAATGTGGATTACTTTACCATTATCTTGCATGGACTTTGACATAAGCTGCTATCCAGGACCCCATGTGGAATAATTACATGCACAACTGTAAACATAAAATGTTTCATACAGATTTGACTACATAAGACTCATCTATTTGAAAGTTTGATCCATAAATGAACACAAATCAGAATAAACGTTAGAAGAAAATTTCTCCAGCTAAAGTAAAGCGTCATTTATATCAGAATATATTAATTAATACCCTCACTAATAAATATAAGGGCATTGTCCCTTCTTCTCACATACTTTTGTTGCACATAACTTCATACACCAGAATAACCAGCAATTTCTTCATGCAGCTCTGATAACAGCTCTTAACAAGGCTACAAGGACAACTCCCATGAAAAATTTATGTATCTACAGAGAACCTTTAAAAAACACTAAAGCTTTGTTTTACTTGTTTTTTTTTTTTTCTTGAACAACCACCTTTTACCATTCTGTGTATTTGCTGTACAATGGAGATGTTAATAGTTACCCTCAGACTGTACCTTATCTTTTACTGTAAACCTCTTAGGCAGTGCATTCACATTTCATGTCCTTTCACAGTGCAGTTCACTTGGAGACAAAAGCAAGAGGAATTTGTTTCAGTTGAGCTATTCCTTTTTAACAGACACTTTCCAGCTCACTTGCAGAAGCTGCCAAAAGGGAAATCAAAGATTGAGATTAGCATTTTTTTTTTTTGCCAAGATTTGAAAGAACAGTGAAATCATGGGGATTCTTAAAATTTCTTTGTCGTTGATTAAAGTGTCATTAAAGTATTCACTAATTGATGGGCCATCAACTATGGGACAGTTCTCTAATCCTTCAGTTGTACAGTCTTCGAAGATGGTATAGTCAGATATTACATTTGTCCTGTTGGAAACTGCTTCCAAGTTTTACCCTCTTGGTACCAACGGCTAAAATGTGTACCAAGGTCACAAAAGCACTTTAATATTTCCTGGGTTAAAACATACTACATAAATGTACAAAATTTTCCTACTTATTCAGCAACAACAGGAGCAGAGCTAGAAGATTACTTAAAGCAGCTGGACACAACCATGTTGTGCCTCTGACATGTTTTGTCAGGAGAGAATGTAGTAACCACTCATTCTGCTCTTTGTGTGGCTACTAAACTTTTCTTTCAAGAGAGAACTATTATGAACTAGTTTTGGATACATTTTACTGTGTATATGTAGATTTCAAAAATAAATTGTCCAAAATATAATGCTGACAGTATTTGAAAAAATAATGTATTCCTTTAAAAATACTGCAAGTAATTAATACAGTATGTCTTCATAATTTCTTTTAAGGTTTGGGACCAGATCATACAAGATGGATTTCAGCAGTGGAAAATATTATAATTTGGCATTTGTTATATATCTGGGATGTTGTTTTTTTCTCTGGCAGAGGTCTGTACTAAGGACTACTGTCAACATTCCCACCAAGAAAAATACTACCCAAACTGGTTCAGATCATCTAAGACCTGCATGAGGGATAAGGCTGCCTATGGGGGTCTTTACCTTAATACTGGCATTGGGCCTAAGACTTGATTTAAGTTCCCAGGCAACAGATCTATTAAAGCTATATTACTAAGTTTCACACTGCCTCTGAAAGCTTTATTAAATGATTATTTCATAGCATGGAGGGAAATATGTTTAAAATTAGTATGCAGCATCAGCCAGTCATG
The DNA here is from genome assembly GCA_025331215.1 of Actenoides lindsayi. NCBI lineage: Eukaryota > Metazoa > Chordata > Aves > Coraciiformes > Alcedinidae > Actenoides > Actenoides lindsayi. The sequence continues at coordinate 7,158 of WTSP01006257.1, read as the reverse complement.
GCTCATAGCTGAGATATGCTTTTCATGTGGAAAAAGTAGAATTTTCCAAACAAGATGTTGTAAGTGAAATTTCTCTCATTAACTTTACTTGTCTAATGTAACTTCTAGGGCTATAGTCAATGAGGAGAAATTACTATTTCTATAGTTGATTTCATCTTTCTTCTGTCTTAGGACACCAGTCTCAGGTAGGATTAGTGTCTGCTTCTGAAGACCATAGAAGGAGCCCAGCTGCCTTGCCAGAGTGGCTGAAGTTAAAGAACATGAGCCACAGCTTATGTGAAATGAGTAAGAATTGATGTGTCCCTCTGATCCATGGGATTGTGACAGACTCAAGGAAGCATCTTGAATACATACAGGATCTAATGTATTAGTTTTTGTAGAAAACAATTTGAGACAACTAATGCCAAGTAAAATCACACCCACACATAATTCTTCAAAAGAATTGTTAAGAAAAAGTTAATTAAATAAACTTCTACAGGATTGCCACAGTCAGATTATACATATTTTCTTTTACAAAAATACGATTACATGTTATATTAAGGTAATTTTTTAATGAACATTTAATATCCCTACATAATTTAAAGGTAGAATTTAATCTTAACGAAATTTGTCATTGTATATTATTACATTGCTATGAAATATAATAATTTGTGTGACACAGTCCTAAAGTTATGCACAATTAAGTAAATAGGAATGTTCTTTTGTTGACTTCAATTAATTTGGAAGGAGAGGGATAGGAAGAGCCCAGGCCAGCAGCTCCCATCCCTGTGAGCAGCAGGTGGCAGTCCAGTGTTGACTGACAGGTCTTCATTTTCTCCTGCATTCCCCTGCCCAAAAGCTTTTCTTGGTACAGAATATGTCTCACTACCCCTGTTCTGAAAGTCTTCTACACTTTTCTATCTGCTAAATAACATACACTCACCCTTGGGATTTAAGGGCAAAAATACTTTTTGCAGAGAGTAAGAGTTTTTTCATAAACTCATCCATATCACCATACTGATGCTGAAATGTCAGGGAATTTCCCTTACATGAAATATATTTTCACAAATTAAGCTCTGAATTTTGCTGGTAGGCCAGACTACACTAACACACCCCAAAAGTTTAAATGACCTTCAAAACCACGTACAGGAACTATGAAGAATATAAATATTTTATCTGCTTTTTCATAGCACTCATAACAAAGAATTCAGAATGAAAAAAAATATATATCTTTACAGCTACAAATAACCACTGGAAAAAGTACTGGATAGAAGATAAGCATACATTACAAAGTTTATAAGACACATTGAACTAGTGTCAAATCAGTATCTTTGTTAGGAAATTTGATGGTAATATTTCAGTTATGTAAACTATCTAGAACATCTTGCAATCTGACAAGGTGAATTGATTTTATAGCTTTCCTTGCAAATCTCTAGACGAAAAATAAATTTTGTTATATCTAAAAGGAAAAAAAAATGTTAAGACGTACACTGAATTTCTCAAACATCCATGGAAACTATCCTACATTGTTACTCATCAGTGCATCATTTTAACTTGTCTGCTGATATATTTAATGATAAAATCTTGTTAACAAAGGAGGGAAACAACAAAAAAATGGAAGGAACAGTAGAAAACTTATAATCTCCCACACAGAGATAAAACATTTCTTTTAACATCAGAAAAACAAGTTTTCTCAACAAATATAAATGTTTCACTGAAAATACCGGCTAATTCCTGTCTGCATAAACATGCAAGTCATTCTTATTCAGTGGAGCTTTTCTAATGAGCCAAGCAGTCACTCTTTCACCTTGCAAAATTTCACTCACATATACAGGTAGCTCGAGTTTCTAAAAAGGACCAATAATAATAATTTAAGTAATGTACAATGTTGATTTATTTTTTATTTGTCTGGTTTTTTATTTGTCTGTTTTGGTAAACTGTTATTTGAACTGCATGGTGTTTCCTGTCTGTTTACTGTTTATGTAACCACGAAGGGATTCTCTTGCATCTTCTCCAGTGGATATCTAAAGTATTTCTGAAGCTGAGAAGGCTGCATTTTAATAATAGGTTTTGTCACTGAATATTGCTAAAAACATAAAAATATATTAATTTAGAAGTTGTGACAGTATGCATGAATGTAGTAAAAACTGTGGGCGTTTCCTCAAGGAAATTTAAAAGATTTAGAGAGCTGTTACCATGTTTTTTGAAATATTAATTTGGTTAGATTTGCAAAGGTTAAATTCAGTAAGCAACTATGACTTTAGAAAGTATTCACCAACAAAGTACTGTTCAGATTGCTTGCAAATAAGCTGGAAGCCTGTGTTCACCAACTTGATGAACTCACGAAGTTTACTAGTCTTCTATCATAATTACATTATTTTCATTGCAGTGGATATATCAAGAAATTTAGCCTGTGTCTTTACACATTTTTTCTAAATTCTTCTTCACATAATTCTAAAAATTGCAACATTTCATATTATCATACAAGATTCTACCCATAGTGGGCATACAAAATACATTAATAGAAATTACATATAATTTCTCTCATAAAGATCAAAATGTTTCTTCCAAAGCACTCTTGTGTTTATAGTCACTTTAGCAGTGAGTATAAACTCCTGTGTTTATACTCATAATTAGTATGTTTGCTCTTTAAAATCCACTTGTGTTTGTTTTGGTTTTTTTCAGTATGGACAAACTGGTCTCATATTTTAATGCTGCTGTTACAACATAGAAAAGCTTTATGGCCTTAGATAAATCTACAAGGGAAAGCCTGTGATGCACACTGTGCAAGACAACTCCTGCTGTAGTATACAAATGCTGGTGGAAGATCCAAAGATAGGGGCAGAGTGGCCTCTAATGAAGGGCAGGAATAAAATTCAGAAGGGATTTCAGTTATAATTACTACACAAAGGGAAGTGGGCATAGTCTTTGAAGGTCATACCTGCTCTTAAAACCACTTACAAAATAGTATATGATCAAAAGTGATAGAATTAATACTAACTGGTTTTCAGTAGTAACTGACATGGGATGAAGATCACAAGTATGGCCCATGACCACTGCTTAGCCGTGAGACAATACTATTCTGTACTACAGTAACTCCAATGTTTTCAGTTTCTATGTCCATACTCTTAAAATCAGTAGAACACAATGGTGGCATAAAGATTTTTTTCTCACACTCTGGTTTGAAAGCTGCACCTTAATAAAGATACATCACAATATTAGCTATCAGTAGACTTTAAGGCAGAAGTCCTTCATACATAGCTTCCTTCCCAAATTTTATAGCAATTACTCCATTAGACAGCATTAAAAAAAACCCAACATACATACATAAACTACTGGCACTTTCATTTTCAGAAATGTTTGGGACAGCTCTATGCCCAGAGTGCTGCAAAAACATGACCAAATCATAGTTGTACAACCATCTCTGTCCTATGAGGATGTAGACTTTGCAGGTTTTGCCCTCCCTGTTTCAAGATAAACACAAAAAGATCTTTACCAGGGTTGTGAACTATCTCTCTATACACCTTTAAGTTCCATGTTTCACCTGTCTGTTTTCAGTGATTTACAGTTTTCACTAGAGTAAGTACAATTTATCATTTTTAAAGTATAAACATCTGAGAAGCAGGTATCATGAAAAAAACCATTATTTGGTACCAATGTATTCAAATATTACTTTATAAAGTTCAAATAAATTTTAAAAGGAAACATCTAAGGAAAGAAAAGAAATTAAAGCCAGATATTCTAGAAAAAGATCACTAGTGAATAGGAATTTGTCAAACTGTACACTAGGCAGCATCAATGAGCTAGAGGTAAAATAGAGTAGTCCTGCGCTTCTCAAAAGTCTTTTTTTTTCCCCCTACCCTGAATTGTTACCTTGTCTGAGTCATAATAGCATGGTTTTATTCCACAGAGCCAGTCCTTTTGAGCATTCTGAGTGGGATCAGCTGACTTCAGTAAGGAGAAAAAAAAAAGTTTTAATGCTTTTTATTGCAGCTAGACCTACAAAAACAGCACAACCGAGAAAGATGGATTCTGCTCCTTCTTGTTCATCTTCAATAGAATTCTTTAAAATGCCAGTGAAAAAAATGCCTAGCTGTCATAGGTTGTTAAATGTAGAAGTTCCTAGGCATGAACTGTGCTAAAGAAGCAAGATTTTGTGCCTGCATATAGGCTTGCAGGACAGATGCCTCATAAATGACTTGGAAGACATACATATCTTCTCTGAATTAAATGTAGAAGGGAACATACATCATGCACTGAAAAACAGCTCACATTTGCAAAGTCACATAAGTGTAAACACTGGCCTTTTACAGCCAGAATCCCATTGGCTCTGAAGTAGCTGAGAAAACCCCATAATCAAGTCTCTTACACAGTACTCTAGATCAGGCTTTGGTGTTCAGGCTGCCCCACACCATCTCCATACCACCCTGTGTCCATATTATCCACAATGCTTGACACAGACTCCATTTAGTATTGGAGAGGGAGAACTGGAGGCAGAATGCTTTTTTTCCAAAGGGATGTTGACATGGGAACCAGTTTTTGCCATTGATTTGCCACAGCCTCGACTTCCTAGTCTTCAATATATAACAAAGTCTGTTTTCCTCTTGGGTCATCTTACTGGAACTCTGAGCTTCAGTTAGAGGGGTGTATATTTCTGATGGGCTATTTTCTATTATACCTGCCTTTGACTTTTTATCCACAAATTGAGACAATGACTGCTAACAATATGGCTTTGGAGCCAGCAGTGCATGGAATGGGCACATACTGAGACTTTTTGATCAATCAAAAAGTGTTTTTTAAATGACACATGCAACACATGATTTCCTGTGTCATATAATGTGAACTACTTGCTTGTGATTTTATATACTAGCTTTAATTGATTTTCAGATTTCAAGCATCATTACAAGGACCTATTTTTATTTTATTGCACCAGTTTCTATGTTATTGTTTCATTTTATGTTAGTCTGTTGAGTTCTCTTTATATGAGTTATTTTCTCCTTAGCCATATTTTATTAAAATATCAACCGGTATTAGGGATCTTTCCATGGTTTTTTGAAACTTAGAAATAGCTTAGCTCTTACGTGATACTTTAATAATGTTGCCCATCCTCTGATAAGTTGTTCACATCAGATATTTAGCCCCAATACCTAATGCTTGAGAATCTACATTGATTCTCTTCACGTTCTGCCTCTGCATTCCAAGATTTATGAATATTAAGTTGTGCTTGCCCCAAAGCAAAAGTATACTCGCTAAGATATTTGCTGAGATCAGGAGTCTCTCTGTCCCATTTTTAAAACAAAGGCATTAATAAGGAAGAACTAGAAAATGTACGACACTGAAAAAATAAGAAAAAATCAGTATTTTTAATAAAGTGAGAAAAAAAATCCTCTAGTTCAAAGCACCCCATCAGAGCTACCCTAAATAATGCAAGAGAGTAACTATTTATGACACTTGTACAGAATTATGGCTGCTGAGAAGTGTGAATAAACCCTGATGTCCAAAACTATGACCATTATTTTTAAAAACAGTGTTCACTTAGGGTGAAATTATATAATTCTCTATAATTTTAACCCCTACAGATACTATATTTAGCACCTATGGAGGTCAGCTAGACCCAGTAGCAATGGTTGTGTCACTACCCAGCACACACGTAATTACTTTATGTACTAAGAACAAAAGTCACAGACCTACGCGGAAGGCACTCATGTACATCTTTCAGCGTTGAAACATCTTTCACAAAGCCTGAGTTTCATAATCTTAAAAGCATAGATAAATGTGTACTTTTAAAATTCCTGAGATGTTATCTTTCTTCTTTTTTTTTTTTTTTTTTTAATAATTACATTTCTTAAATTCAATTTCAAGTGCTCTCAGTTTCCTTTGTGGTTTGGTACATACTTATGCCTGCATGAGAGTAAGTGACTTATTTAAAACAAGCTGAAACTGGTACAATTGAGAAGGAATTAAATCAGGAGAAGAAATGTGAATGAGGATGTTTACTGGTTTACCAACAGGTGGAATATATGTGTTATGGCAAAAATAGCCCATTGAGATAACTGATGAAGCAAACCATTACTAATCATTTATGTAGGTATATATTAAGACACTCAAGGTTCTGTTTCTAAACTGTGACTACATAATATTACTCCTGCCCCTCTGTTTGTAATTACATTGCTTTTCATTTTATATATTAAACTGTTCCCCAGCTGCTCTTTAGAAAATAATAAATTGGTTAATTTCAAGAACAACCACATATGGTTAAGATAATTCAAGAGATACCGCTGAGTAATGTAATTCATCTCTTTTTTTACACAAATCTTTATATTAAACTAAAAATAGAGCTCTACTGTGTTTGTTACAGTAAATATTCCTATTGAAATCAACAGTATATGAGGTATTCCCAGCAGGTTCTGTATAAGCCATTAGTGAAATATCTCATAGCAATTATTTTTCAGCAATTTCCTCCCACTGTTATTCTATGTATTGCAATATATTGAGCACAAAATAAGATGTTGGTATCTCTCAGTATAGCTTCTATTGGATTATGAATTAAGATGGATATAAATTGGATTGTAAATTAAGAAACATGAAAAGTCAAGGAACCCCTTGGATATAGAAAGCTCACTCTGTGCAGCAGAGATCTCACCTCCCCACCAGCATCAGGGCTGACACTCAAGACACTTCGGGATAACGCTCTTATTCACCACACTGGCAGAAATAAGAAATTCCCTGGCTTCAAGAAGAAGTGCTGGAGAAATTTATTCTTCTCTTTACTGGCAATTGCTATGTAGGACATTATATGGATTCCCGGATAGCATTAATGGTTCTGTTTTCTGCATGCCTCGGGCCACAGGGCTGTGATTACTTTTAATCAGTTTCAAGACTCCCCACCCTCAGCTGTGCTTTGGTTATCTTCAGACTGGATCAGTACATTGTAGCCTACCTACCTTAACACTTGGAAGTTTCCCTGAGGCTTTCAGGCTATGCAGAATGCAGCCAAAATGAAAGTTTAGGTCCCTTTTCTTCCCCTTCTTCTCCCTACAGGAACTTTGTTGGCTGTTCCCTGTTTCCCACCAGTAGTCTCAAGTATTACACAGCAGCCAGAAATCCTGTTCTTTGTTTTGTGAGGAAATATAATAAAAACACCAACAAACAGGAAAAAAAAAAAAAAAAAAAAAAAAA
>WTSP01006254.1:0-61818 GCA_025331215.1 Actenoides lindsayi | reverse complement strand
TACTAATTTGAGAGAAGAGACCAACACCAGCCTCGCTACAACCTCCTTTTAGGTAGTTGTAGAGGGCAATAAGGTCTTCTGTCAGCCTCCTCTTCTCTAGACTAATGATGTGGTGAATACAGATGTAAATCATTTGTCTATGAAACAAACCTCTGAAGCCAAGCTGAAATATGACAAGGTGGGAGCAGAAGCTCCATTTGGACTACCATTTGTCTCTCTTTCAATTTAGATAATTATAAATGTTCAGAGAATCAGTGAGTCATAGACTATGAAACCCTGATTTCTACTACAGGCCCTTAGAGCTCCTACGATGCAGACTGAAAATCTAACAATCAGAGTTCTCTTCATTTTTATTTCTCCATTCTGTTGTGACCCTATGTAGGAGTCAGAATGCTTAACTTTAAGTTCATGTTAGGAGTCCACAGATAGAGTTATGCAGATAAGTGAAGAAGGTCTCTATTAATGGAAAGAATCGTGTGTCTTTGCCTCGAGAGGGAGATCCTGATAACCTTACTTCTAAGGAGTACAATATTCCTCTTGAAGGTCTTTATTCTCAAGGCATCTACCTCTCCCTATCGATGTTATGGGAAACTTTGAATCATACAAGAAAGGTGTTTCAAAAGACATCTACAATTGAAATACAGTTTAGACCATCTGAATTAGGCAGGCTGAATCCTGTACCTGTACCTCTTAAATTTTCTTCTTCCCTTTTCCTACCTTTCCTGTCTTCTTAAGTCTTGGGTATTTTTCAGACTTTGTCATCTTATTCTTACCTGTCCTATGTTTCTCTCCTGCATTTCCCAACTTTCCAATTACCCCAAAACTTCTTTCCTTTTTCTCACTCCATGGGTGAATCAAACTTTCTAGTATTGAGTACTGAATTATTTTCCAACAACAGATGCACATCATTGGTAATACTTCAAATAACTGAAAGGAACCCAAAATTCAGTCTTATAAATTAGAACAAATTTCAGTATTTATTCTTTGCATATGACTGAGATATTTTGACTCTTTTAGAGACGCTGTGTGAATCTAAGTCCCATGTATTCTCATCAAATGCTTTAATCGACACTAAATGAGCTGTTCTGAGATGGGTTATCTGTTTTTTGTTAAGAAGTGCCCCTCTTGGAACAGATGCATGAATGAGCACATTGTATTCAACAGGCTGCAGAAGCTACCCCCCTGCCTTGGTGGCTGTGGTACTCACCGGGAAAGGGAAAAGCACCGGTCAGGGCTGTGTGCCAATTCGGCAGGAACAACAATTTCACCTGGATCTCCTGTATTACACATGAGCTGCTTAATCATCAAATCAATATATGTTCCACTCATATGCCTTTCATCAGAGACTGCCTATTTCCACAGAAGAGTGAAACATTAGTGAATAGGCTTTAGCTAATAAAATACCATTGTCTTAAGCAATACCAGACCTCTTCCAAGCAAGAGCTAGAAACATGGACTAGATATTTTTGTTACTATCAAGGTAAAGCATTAAAAATAGAAATATTTACAGGTACTTCCCTTATCTGAAATGAAAAAAATACCTGGTGAGATTCTAATGTAGTTTTCTCTGGGCATAAAACTATGTAACTTTTAATTGGGTCTGAACATCAAGGGACTGTTCCTGCTAATTTAAATGACCCATGAAAACTAATCTGCCTTCATGCATCAGTGAGAAATACTTAGCATTAATCATTAATTAGTCCAACATTTAGACCTGCTGAGCTGTCAAGGTGCTGTAGATGGGACTCCCCTGCCTCAGAGTTCAGGTAACGTACAGGGACTGACAGTTTATTCAAAGCATTTGGCATCAGCATTTGTCCAGGTTTTAATACAACCCCATGAAAATTTCCAGACTACATCATCACAGTCATGGAAAAAGGGGGCTAGGAGAGAGGTAAAGAGTTTTTCTAGGCAATCCTGCTCCTACTCCAGCATCAGACTGCCTGTCATTGCTAAGAGGGCTAAGCTGTGCTTTCAAGTCACCACTGGGTGACTTGAAACTGGTGACTTGACTGGTGGCAGTTTCCCTGGCAAACTATCCCAGTATTTCTTTGACAGTGGAAAGATTTTCTTAGCCTTTAGCCTGGATCTTTCTTGCTGCAGTGTAAGAATGTTGATTTGTATTCTGTCCACCAGGAATATGAAAAACAGATCATTGTTTTCTTCCCCACAACATTTCATGTTACTGGAGAGTAATCAAGTTCCTCTCCCATCGTTTTGCTAGGCTACAGAATCCTGTTTCTTTCAATCAGACCTTACAGATTTTTCTTCTCTCATTTTTTATTTTTTTTTTAATTTCTTTTACTTTTGGCAACTTGGTCTTTATTTTTCTTGAGTTGCAGTGCCTAATAACAGTGCCTGAAAGTGAAAGGATTTATTCAGGCATCTTGGAGGTTACATTCCTGCTTATGTATCCAGGTACCATGGTAGCCTTTCTTGCAACATGACATTTTGATTAATCTTCATTTAAATGTATGTAACAGCCAGACCATTTTTTCTAGAAAGGGTATCTAATCAGTTAACCTTGATTCTGTATTTGTACAAATAATTTTTCCTGCCTACGTGTAGCACCTTGCATTTGTTATTTATGTCTTTTGTTCAGATCTTTTTTCAGACCAAACTGATTTTGAATTTGAATCTTCTCCCCCTCAAAGTCTTTGCAGTCTCTTTGAGCTTAACCTCATTTTGCTGATGTAGTACTTACCTTATATTTTCCTCAAGAACCCATTTCCTTAGCTTGTTTATCAGAATGTCACATGAAACAATACCAAAGGTTTGTAAAAATCAAGATATATGATAACTACCATTTCCCATCCACACACCCGTTAAATTTTCATAGTAGGAAATTGGTCTGGTATAGCATGACTCAGCTGGCTGTTATTCCTACTTTTTTCTTTTCTAGCTACCTACAAAGGAAACTTAATCATTTATTCCAGATTTATCCTTCAGAAAATGAAGATAAGTTATCTATAGCTCCATAGTTCCTTTTCCCCCCATTTTTAAAAATAGATGTATTTTCCCTTTTCTAGTGCTCTACATACCCCACCTACTTTCCCTGAGATTTCCAGATCTCCACTTTTTCAGACCAGTCCCTTTATCTAGCTATGTGTTCCCTCTTGTCTGTTTATCTTTCAAGAATTTCTCCCAACTAATTACAATCAAATGCAGAAAAGCCTCTCTTATAGAGCATCTTCCTGTCCCGTCTCAAATCCACCCCAAGAAAGATAGGATTTGTTTTGTTTTATGACTTAGAAGCTCTTAGAAGTCAGCAAAATTCTTCTCAAAGGAAAACCCTACAATTGAGGAGAAAATAAAAAAAGCTGAGTATAGTCAGATCACTTAAGCAGAAACAAAATAGTGTGGCTATTTCTAAATGTGCTTTATTTTCCATACTTCTGGATTAGCTTGCATCTACTCACTCCTGATTGTTATTGCATTTAAAAGTAAGCCTAGTATTTAACATGAAACTCGTAATGGATTTTTTTTTTGATGTTTTGGACAGGGTTTTTTGCTGCAGTAGTCCATAGTCTCTAAATTGACTTCTCAGTCTTGAAAAATTTTACTTGGTGAGCTGTCCCTAATCTCATTAAGGTACCACTGCCTCCAACAAGGCATTTTCAGCTGAGTTAGTCGTTGAGAAATTTGGCCCCAGATAGGAAACACCACTGGAAACAGAGCTGCATCCTGTTGTTTGTCCTGGTCCTGCTCTTACAGTCTTCCGCTCTGCATATTATTGGTTTTGAATTTTAGTTGTTTATCATTAAAATAAATCTTTTAGTACCTATTTGCGCACTGAGTGGCATTTGTTTTAAACTGGATCATGATTTGACAAGGAAATTATTGATTACAGTTATTTAAAGTTTTTACTTCGCCTGCTCTCAAAGTGTGAAAGGAAGAGCTGCATCATGTTTCTTTTACCAGAAAAAGAAGTGATTAAGCCAAGTATTCTGGTAATGTTCTATTACCACCTGAGAAGATCTGTCAGTTTTCCCCTTTTCTGGTTAAACATGACTTGTTCACTTCCAGTGAACATACCCCATCCTGGTAGCAACATGAAAACATTAAACAGCAAAGGTTGGACTAAATGATTCTTGAGGTTCTATGAAACATTTAGTTTGACTTTTCGCTGACTGCTTATAACTTTGAGATCAGTCACCACTTATTTCCTCAATAATATCATCACCTGCGATCGATAGTTAACATTTAGAGGTACTAACTTGGGTCATGTCATGTTAGAGCTAGTAGATCAAGGCTGGAGTGACAATGTGCTGACAGATGGCCAGGTGCTTATCAAAGCACAAGACCCCACCATTGTCAGTCTTGCAAATCCAAACATGAAGAAATGCTCCCAGTCACCTCTTCAGCAAGTATTTCTATGAAGCATTGATGTCCATCTAGCGTATTCTGGGAAGTGTTATTCCATGGAAATAACTCACATCAGAAAGGTCAGGGAACACCTGCCTCTGTAGGTCCCAGGAGTACCACATCACTTAGTGTCACCACTGAGTCACTTCAGGACATGTGCCTGGGAACTTTAATATAGAAAACATGGATGCCTGTAGGAGTGAGACCTTTAGTGCTAACCAGCAGGGAAACAGGGCTTTCAGATTTAACTTGCAACCAGTCAGGCACTTCCACCCTTCCTACATCTCTAAATGGATCCTGTGGATCATGCAGAAGATTGTGGAGAATAAAGGAAGACCACTCACCTCAAGTGTTTGGTGAGTTCCTAAGGATAAAAGTAGCCTGAGGACAAAGCAACAGGTGGGTTTCTGGCAGACAGCATGGTTTGCTTCCATCCTGCAACTATTACACTGTTGTCTCCTTTAAGTAAATAATCTTTTAAAAGGCTCGTAATACTTTGTTTAACACCTCTCACATCTCCCAGCACAATAAAATCCTTGTCTGTTAGTGTTGAGAAAGTCTGCAGGGCTGTGCTCAAAGTGTGAGTCCCACAGGAGCCCCAGACACCCACTCCTGCAGCCTCCTCCACCCCTGAAGGTGCCACCTGGGCTGCAGACACCTGTGGAACAGGGAGGAAAGTGGACCTTCCTCATTCACTGGGGGCTCCCACCCTTCCCCAGTGTTCCTCTCTCCCCTCAGGATGAATCCATAGTTGTGGCAGGTCTCGGCTTGCTGCCCAGTCCCAGCCTCTGCCCTCCATCCCCCTGCCTGCCAGCAGTGGCCCTGGAGAGTGGCCCTGAGCCACCTGCTGTGGCCCAAAGGATGTGATTTGGTACAAACCACCTGTGGCTTTTCATCCAGCCCACCCAGCAGAAGCTGAAGAAGGTATCTGCCCCTAGGACAGCCTTTTTCTAACTTACCAAACATATTCAGTTGGTGAAAATCATCTTCAGGTCCAGGGCTCTTTGCCATCATACCCGGTGGCTCAGAGAAGCCTCTCATGTGTGGCTGAATTAGTTATGCACAATTTCAGGTAGTTGTGTTGCACATTGAGAAGGAGTCAAGGGAACAAGCGTTCAGGACATTTAAACCATGAATAAGATGAAGCTGATTTATATTTGTGCATTATACGGATGACCTTCCATGACAGAATCTAAGTTTCTGTTAGGAGAATGACATACATCCACTTCTGGTTTCATGGGGAAATGTTTCCCAGTATTTGACTGTTATTGTTTTGCTCAGTCCTACACCACCTAAGTATCCCAAACATCTCCCAGCAACACTGGAGTCTTGCTACCAAGCCCAGGTGTTGGCAGTGCAGCTGCTTTAGTGCAGTTCTCCTGGTGTAAATCAGACACACAGAACCTCAGAATGTCTTTGGTTGGAAGAGACCTTCAAGATCATGTAGTCCAACCTTCAAACCAACACTCACTCAAAACACTCACAACAAAGCTCACCACTAAACCCTGTCCCTAAGCACCAGGTCCACATGCCATTTAAATGCCTCCAGGGATGGCGACTCCACCACTGCCCTGGGCAGACCATTCCAAGGTTTGATAACCCTTTCAGTGAAGAAATGTTTCCTAATATCCAGCCTGAACTTCCCCTGGTGCAGCTTCCACCCATCCATTCCCTCTGGTCCTGTCACACATCACCAGGGAGAAGAGGCTGTCCCCCTCCTCACTCCAACCTCCTTTCAGGTAGCTGTAGAGAGTGATAAGGTCTCCCCTCAGCCTCCTCCAGACTAAGCAACCCCAGCTCCCTCAGCAGACTTGTGGTCTAGGCCCTTCATGAGACCACACTGAGACCTTCCCTCTGTGGTCATGTAGTAATAGCAGGGCTTTGGCTTGTCTGATAAAATAACTGTTGTGGCTTTTTGTTTGCCAGTATTCCCAGTGCAAAGACAGGATTAAATGGATGGAGAAAATCTTTGCTGACTCAACAAATGAGAGTAGGAAGCGAGACTTGGGAGGGAAGGACCCATCTCCACCTGAGCTGCTAAAAAAGATTGAGCAGGTAACATCACTTCTCATGTCATAATCACTCTGTGTGATTGATCACTTTTTGAAAAAAGCAAATGGTATCTCTTATTTTTAAAATTTAAAACTATCTGTAAGAGAAATTAAAATAGTTACAAATGGCTAATGGGAACTCCAGCCCAACAGCTTCTTTCCAGGACAACTGGATGTGGGAAATTTTGACTCTTTCAAGCGGAGGCTGGAGAGGCAGAGCTCTGTGTGGTATACCTGGCTTCGCAGCATCCTCTGCTAACTGGTCCACCTCTGGTACTTCAGTGCAGACCCTCCCACTTCACTACGGGAAGGCACAGAAAAGGCAGAAGGAAATAAATGCAGAACAATAAACTGCTAACAAAGCTGTCATTCTTCTGCAACCAGCTGTTAGCTGTTCCACCACTATGCACGGGCTATGGACAGGAAGCAATCCTACTACCCTCTGAACGATGACATAAGATCAAGCAAAGGTCCTTCGCAGGCTTTGGATGTGCTGCTTTGTTCCCGCACTAAAGAGGGAGCCATGGAACAGACCTTCCCAGACATGGCAGCCAGGCCGGCCGAGCAGCTGCACGCTGCCTGCGGCAGTGCCAGCGGCTGCCGGGAGATGCTTCAGAAGGAAGGACTAGGGTCAATATGAAAGCCAATTTCAGGGCACCTCCTCTATGGCATATGGGGGGGAAGGTAAAGGAATGGAATGAGCAACGATGACCTTATCTTAGATATTTCTGTCCCATTTATAGGGGCACGAAACTCCCCCCACTGTATTTAGTGTTCAGGAGAGATTGACTTGGGGTGTTAGGGCACCAGCAGTACACACCTAAGGCTGCCTTTTGAAATCCAGTTTGTAAGGATTCACCATGAACACTTTTTCTCGAATTGCTTGAGCATTTTGCTTTACTGTCCCATATCCCTTGACAGGAGGGAGCCCTGCATAGCCAAGCAGGATACAACACAGCTCACTATTACCAACTGGCACGTTAAAAAGCCAGGTTTCTTGGAGCCATGAGATAAGTTCAAATGTTCTCTTTCAATCTCTTTTTGATTTTAAAGCCCTTGTAGCTGCTCAGTACTTACTTTCTTAGTGTTTGAACCCCATACTTTTTTAGCAGCAGGAGGGAAAAAGTATTTAAAGCAAGAACTGAAACCAACATTATGGCGTAACTCAAGGCAGCAGGAATTTAAACAAAACAAATCACTAAAGCACTCACATTGCTTTCAAGAAAATCAGAGCAAGGCAGTATAATGGTGGTGTAACACCTTGTCCTCCAAAAGGACCTGGTGTGATATGGAAGAACTGTATGATCTCAGAAACCCACTGAATCACCTTTGGCCTGATACTCAGCTGAGAAGGTGAGAGTTTTGAGAAGAGTGCTATCAACGTGATTATTTGTGGCTTTTCAGCATTATTGTTTCAGCAGCTCTCAAAGCAATCACAGGAACACCTTGTGCTGCACCTTCCCCTGTCATTTACCTCCACCTTTGTCTACTCCTCCCTGCAGCTAAAGGTAAAGCTGGTGCAGAAGGAGGAGAAGTTGCTGGAGACAGATCTTCTCTACGAGCACGTTTCCCGACTGACAGACAGAATCCGTGTCACGGCAGAGAACAGGAAGCAGGACACACTGCAGTTAGCAAAAAGGGTAAGAAGGGCATTGCACGCTCTGCTTGCTGGCCTAGATGAAATGGAATATCTGGGCAAGAGGTAAGATGACTCACTTGAAAATTACAAAAGTGTCTGGAAAATAGCGATGGGCAAATCATATTTTAGTCTTCATAAATCGCAGACATTTAATAGTAACAGTAATGTAGATGTACCGAAAGCATTAGGTGAGTTGAAATAAGGTTTCACTATAATTTCACCAAAATACAAAATTAGTTTTTTCTCATGTAAATGCTTAGAAACTTGATAGAATCCTCCTTTTGCATGTGTACTTAACAGCCTTTCCTCAACAAACACATCAAAGGCTGAAAAGAAGTAAGGAAAAGCCGTGTAAGTTCTACACTAACACAGAAAAAGATAATACCTGGCTCAAATTTTCTTTGTTATTTAGGTAGGGAGAATGATACAGGTTTTAACTGTCACTAATAATGTTTGGGAAAGAGCAAAAACCCTCTTACCCCCACCTCCATGAAAAAGGTCCAAATAGAGCAACGTTGAGTGAAAGACAGAAAAGAAATGCTAAGTAAATGTAACACAGGGCCAGAGTTGGTTTTTTTTTTCTTAGGTGATAGGTTTGGCACTCAGAAAACATATCTTTATAGTAAATCTCCAATTTTCCACAGACAGAGAAATAACACGGCTGTTGTTTGGGTTTGTGAAATCATGGCCATGGGCTAACATACTGTAAAAATGGCAGCATGCCAAAAGTTACATGTGCAAGTGCTCTGACACTCCCCATTCCCTGCTAGTCACCTATAAAAAGAATATTTAAGTTTTGTGACTTTCTTCTGTTTAAAACATCTCCACTCAGACTCAAGGATTCCTGTCCCGTTCCTTTTCTGTTTGTCCCCCTGCCAAGGATTAGTTCACTGCCCACAGCCCTGCTGCATCCTCATTATCAATTATCTTGTAAAGATCTGGCTCATTACACCTTTATTACAGAGTTAATTGTGCATAAACTCAATGACAATTGGTGTACCAGGCATTTGAGGGCAAGGGGACAAACAGAAAGGGCTTCTTCCTAAGGTCCAATCTAAATCTACCCTTCTCTAGCTTAAATCCCTTGCCCCTCATTCTACTGTTACATGCCCTTTGTAAACAATCCCTCCCCAGCTTGTCAAGTTGAGCTGGAGTGCATCAAGAAAACTCTGTCCAGCAGGTCTAGGGAGGTTCTTCTCCTCTACTCTGCCCTGGTGAGGCCACACCTGGAATACTGTATCCAGTTTGGGGCTCCCCAATTCAAGAGAGACAGGGGTCTACTGGAGAGAGTCCAGTGGACAGCTATGAGGATTATTAAGGGCCTAGAACATCTCTCCTATGAAGAAAAGTCTGAGAGACCTGGGGCTGTTTAGTCTTGAGAAGGCTGAGAGGGGATCTTATTAACATTGATAAATATCTGAGGGGTGGGTGTCAAGTGGAAAGGGCCAGTCTCTTTTCCATGGTGCCCAATAACAGGACAAAGAATAGCGGATATAAGCTAGAACAGAGGAAGTTCCACCTCAACATGAGGAGAAACTTCTTTACTGTGAAGGTGACAGAGCTTGGAACAGGCTGCCCAGAGAGGTTGTGGAGTCTCCTTCTCTGGAGGCTTTCAAAACCTGCCTGGATCTGTTCCTGTGTGACCTGCCCAGGGTGATCCTGCTTTAGCAGGGAGTTGGGCTCCATGATCTCTAGAGGTCCTTTCCAACCCCTAACATTCTATGATTCTGTGAAGACTTACCAAAGTGCCATGCTCAGTCTAAAGAGAAGCTGTAACTGAAGTGCAATTCTTACTTATTGCAGACAAATGAACTTCAGAAGATGATAAAGGACAGAACCCAGAAGACGATGGCTCTTATTGCAGAGATATCCATGAAGCAAGGACTTGCCATTCAACTCCAGCAGGAAATGAGAAGCAAAGAACAATTTTTGATGACTGTTTCATCAAGGATAGATCAAGGCCTTCCTCCTCCCAAAGAAACAGAACATGAATGGTTGAAGACGTTACGCAATGAGAAGATGCGAAAAGCAGCAGCTGAAGCCAGAGCTAAGGTATGTTTTTTGCCATACATTGCAGTTAGATCTTCAGCCCCATCTTCTCGCTGCTCTAGCTTGTCTTTCTGAAAGAGCTGTGCTAGCTCACTGCGTAGCTGTTTGCTGCCAAACAGGGAGCTTCAGGAGTCAGTGAAGATGATGGTATAGACAGAGACAAATACTGAAAGGGTACATTGTGGGTTTGTGGAATTTTAAATGCAGCCTGGCAACAGCACATAGAACAGGATTATCTTAAGGAGAGACTACACTAAAAGGAAGATTTACTTTCAACTATTAAAGTAATTTTGTGTGACCATGTTTTGGGATGATGGGTGAGATAGCCATTGATGAAGTATTGCTTCCCATTCGATTTCAAGGTAAAGCTGCAAAAGGTCCCAGAACTGCTACAGCAAAGCTGGTTTAGAATGAGGAACTTTTCTACCATTAACACTTACCATGCTGTGACTGTTTTAGTTCTGCAGATGCAAGCTCACTGCAGTAACTGTATTCAGGAGCAGCTGCTGTCTCAGCATAAATACATCCATGCTTGGAAGCGTCAGAACTGTTACCTTGTTTCTGAGATGTTCTGTGTGCACTTACCACAAGTTTTAAAGGTTCATCTAATCTGTTTTCTTCACAAGTAACAACAGCATTACAGGCTCAAGCTATACTATTTAGAAGGACAAACTCACATCTACATGGTCAATAACTCACACTTTCTTTCTAATACCCTTCTAGTTTTCCCAGTTTGCTGAGGACTAGATAATAGATTTGGCATTCTGTACATTGGCTCAGGAGAGCACTGGAGTTGTAAAGCATATAATCGCTAAGTGAACAAAATGTGTTTCTCTCACAGCAGGCTGCAGAGGAGGAGCAAGCTGCGGTGCCCGGCTACGTCCACACGACAGCTGAACCGCGTCCAAGCGCGTACATCCCTGCCGACGACTACAGTCTCCCCTTGCCACGGCCCTACGGCGCTCTGGCTCCTTTCAAACCCAGTGACCCTGGCTCAAATATGAGACATTTCAGAAAGCCTGTTGTAAAGCCAATCGAAATCTGAACGGAGAGCACCTAAGGCAGGAGAAGCCGCTACCAGTTGCTGAATCTCAAGTGTCAACAGCATTTACCCTGCACTACACAGCAGCACTTAGGCTGTCGCTGTTCAGCCAGGTTCCACACTGAGAGCAAGGCAGTGAATGGCAGAGCACTCCGAAACAGCCAGGGGTCCCAGTTCCCTTCTCCTGGCCAGCAGGAGCCTGCTATCCCAAATGCAGTGCAGTACCTTAAAATGTTAAGAAAAATGACTGATCATCATACTACACCTGGTTTTATTCCATATGGAGTTTTATTGCATCTGACTGTATTTTGGAATACATTTCATTAAAAAGAGAAGGCTAGAAAAATCTTACTTCTGATATATAATATGAACAAAGTCCTCACCACTTACACAAATACACCAAAACAGCTTCCTGCAGTCTAGGACTGGAGTTCATGCTTGCCAGACAAATTTTAATTATATTGAGAAAAATATTCCTTCCCTCTTATGCATTTACTGAGAAAGCTAAACCTGTTGCTCCACTGATGGCAATGACAAGGGAATGACCACAAACTTGCCAAGTCATTAGTGAGAACAGTATCTTCCTTCCTCTCTCCGCCCCTCTGCCTCCCCCGGTAAGGAACACAAAGCTTCAGTGGAAACTGCTCAGAGGAAGTATCAGAGCTTGCTATTGAAAACATCCAAAACCTATCAAACTGTCAATGAGTTTCACTAGGTTAATAGTATAAAGCTTGAAAAAGATTGTTTTTAAATCCAATAAAGACTGCAGAAGTCCTACATGTCAGGCCTTAAGATCTTCTCAGCATAGCAAACCACTATTACTACTTTATTATTACTTTAATTTAATGTCAAAGTTCAGAATGTAAAAAAACCAACAAAAAACTCAAACAAAAAACCAAACAAACCCAAAAAAACCCAAACCCACAATCAAAATGAAACAGCACTGGTTCAGTTATATATAAATACAAGTTGAAAGTGTAGAAAAAAGAAACTCCATAATTTCTTATTGAAGTTGAGGTTTGAGCTGTAATACTAAAAGTGACAAGGAAAGAATTAAGTAAAACTCTGTCCAAGCCACTGTCAAAGTAAAATTCTAAAGAATTTTTTCTTATCCTATATTGCTTACAATATATTATATACATCTTAAAAAAACAAACCACAAAACTGCCACATTCACGTAAAGATTATATTTTGTGCTAATTACAAAACTGAATATATTAGATTCCAACTCCAAAGGCAGAGGGACTGTAAAGTAACACATGATCACCACAAGGATGAACACATCATCAGTGATGCATTATATACAGAGACTGAATCACAATTTGTTATTCTTACCTGCCTTACAAAAACACACCAAGAAATCACTTCATTTAACAAGTAAACAATTACCAGTTCCTTCTTACTGTACAATACAGCTGCATTCAGTGTTGTATATCTTGTTAAAGTAACTGATATCAATACCAATTTTCATAACTGCTGTAGCTGGACTCATTTCATCACTTCAACACGAAACAATGAAACTACAGATTCCTTTCCTTGGAAACCTGGGTTTGTGTCAGGCAAATTTATCAGGCATTCGTCTAGAACTAGGCAGTGATTTCAGCCTAAATATGTCGCACCAAGACATTTTTTGAGTAGCTTATGTCAGTGATGGTGGCTACACAAAACTGCAGATTATTTGGAAAACAACGTGACATTTAAGTTTAAAACACACAAAAGAAGTTGCTTGTACACTTCTGTGCGAATACTTAAGAGCACCACAGTTTGCTTTCTTCAACAGCACGTTATTTCAGGAATATTTGAGGCCCAAAAGTGTCATAGTGTGTTGGAGTGCTGTTTCCTCTACAAATCTCACATTAACATGATCATCTTTTTCATATGGATGCACACCTAAAAACATCATGAGAAAAATCAGTATTAACAAAAATAGTAAGTATTCTTGTACACTTAGCCCTACAGTCTATTAAGGATCTTCCTCTACTATACTGAAAAAAAGAAGGTGATAGATGAATGTACACAAAGTACCTAGAGCATTCAGTGCAGTCATCTGGATACTTACCCATGGCAGAAACTCCCCTGTTAGTGGGATGCAGTTAAATGCTATCCCATACAGAGGAAAGCCAGACCATCTCTGGAGGCCAACAGGTATTTCCATACTAATTCTACACTGGAGATCCAAAACAAAATTTAAGCACAGTTGCTACATTTGTGCTAGTACATACAATGGACCAGGGCACATGCTCATATGCTTCTATATATCTTTTTTTCCTCCCGAGATGGGATGATATCCATCTGTAGATAATCCTATTTTAGCTTTCAGGTCCTTACCCTGACTGTATTTTGCTTACTAGAACAGGCATTGCCAGTAATGCTGCAAAGTGGAATGCTTCCCTTAATGCACCTTGTTTTTTCAGTGGCATTAAAATTTTCTAGGTGCTTAGGTTCACTATATGAAGCAAGTTGCCCTAACTCATTTAAGTTTAACTTCAAAAAAAGGAACAGCACAAATTAAAAAAAAAAATGCTTGTTACTTCAGGGCACCTCCTAACCTAGTGATGTGGTTACTCTTCTTCTGAGGTTGAAAGTTTGATTTTGTTTTCCTCTTAGCCACCATAAATAAGGAACAAGCCCTTCTCCCCATTTGAACACAGAATAACAGCTACCACCACACTGTGGATGGACCACGTTTCACTACATGTGTTCTGAAGAACACCAGTTTGCTAACTAGATTCGATACACAGAGGATCTGGACGACACAATACACAGTGCAGAAGCCCCCTGACAATTCCCACCAGCAGAGGGATGACCAAACCTACGTGTTCAGACATCACTGGCATTTTAGAACTCAGTTATGTCAATATAGTCAGGATATGGCCGAGTGTAAGCATCAAAGGGTAACAAACACTGGTCTTGCAAAGTACAGAATTAACATTACCTTCATCCTCTATCTCTGCCAACATATTAGTCAGGTAGTTAAGTGGCAGAAACTCCACAGGGACGGAGAGTCTCTCAGGGATAGGCCTGCTACACTGTAAGGGAGAATATTGCAGCTTAGTTCACAAAGTAACAGGAGTAGCAAGTTTCAGTGGTATCTTCAGTGTGTTATAAGTCTATAGAAAGGTCAGAAATCTCACTGTCAAACCAAAAGGTTAAAAAACCCAATGGCCTATGTGCTCTTACCTGCCTGTTCCCCAGCTTCTTGAGCAAAAATTTCACATATTTCCTTGCAATGAAACTAGCATTTATCGGATGATTCCAAAACTGGTGGACCTTTTGACCAAGAGCCTAGTAAGCAAGAAACAAAACCCAAATGCTTAAGAACATAAACACAGGACAGTGGAAACTTCGGAGTAAGAAAAGGAATTAAAAACCCGAAACAAAATCCAAGCTGCATCACAGATGCTTTGGTTTCAGACACTGATGACAGAACCTCAGTAGTCATTGTTTTTAACCACAGAGCCTTCCTTTCACAGCCGTTAACTAAGAGATTACAATATGCTGCTAAAAACACAGGAAACAATCAAAACCTTGCTACTCAGTACCCACTGAGCTATGCACTAAGTTTCTATTAATCGCTCTGTCTCATTACCTCTGTCCCTCTCTGCATGTGTCCTTAAATATTAATTGAGGCTTAAAATGACCAATGATCCTTTACTGTGACTCTGTGGCTTAGTTCCTTTCTTTTCCCAAAGAACAACAGAGATGCCCCACTCCTCAATGCTCCGTTCACAACAGGGCTTCTCTCAGGCTCAGCCTAAGGAACCTCACAAAAGCAGAATGCTGACAAGGAGATACACAAGGAATCAGAATTTGCATCCCACCATTTAGGGCATCATTGATTCACATTTCTAAAGACAAAAGAGATTCAAACCCACATGTCCCAAAGCTTCCAGTTGTAACCAATAAGCAAACAAATACAAACACACTGTGGAATTAACTCCACTGCGGAATTAACTCCACCTTCTGCTATTTTTGCTACACAGACCTTTTTCCCCCTTTCAGTTGTACTGCAATACAGGCTACTGAAAGAGTTCATTTAGGAAGTGCTGAACAGTTTCAATGGTGCTTAAATACTTGCTTCTGAAGCAACTGAAGTCATCTAGTGAATGTAACTTGCTCAAAATAGACTGATTCACCCCAAAGTGTTCTTTTTGGCAAACAAACTCTTCTCTGCATTTTTTCCCAAAGCTCTAAATAGATACAATCAGGCACTGAGTCTACTGTGCAGAACTAGCAGTACATGTCCCTTAGAAGCCCTCACAGCTCAGCCCTTCGCGTGGAAGTGTGGTTAGAATGGTGTTCTCCACCCACCAGGCCTGGGGCTGACAGCTCAGAGAGGCCCCACGCTGACCTCAGCTCACCAGCCCATGCCCTGAACAAGATACAGAGGACAAAGCACCTCCTGTGGAGTTCTCCTTCCCTAAAATGCTGCCATATAAAGAAGCCCTTGTTAGAGGAAAACCAAAGTGGCACTTCTGGCCATTTGAACTATACATAACAGCCCATAATGAGCAAACAATAAGCAACTTATGTTGAGTAAAGCCTGTTCTACAGCAAGGAGTCCCCAAGGGGGGGATCCCTGGATTTCCTCTGCTCACTGAGATGTTGTGATTCCTCTGCAGTACTGTGGTGTGCACTGAGAACAAAAAGGAAAAAGAAGTCAATCTCCCTTTCTGTTGGAACTTTTAATGGAGCATCAGTAGTTAGTTCCAGCATGTGGCTAAAGGAGCCACTGTTCCAATGGTCATGGCTGGGAGATTTCAGAGGGGCAGATCTTGTAATTCAATCCCTGCCACAGGTACCTGGTAGGATCAGATTTTACAGCTTTCACTGCACCAGCTTTTGAACATAGTTAATAACATATAAAACCAAATGCAGAGGTCACAAGAAAGAAAGGCACTTGTGAATGCTAAAAAACGTACACAAACCTCCTGTGTTTGAAACTCCATTAAACCCATATTGCTTTGTGCAGATGAGTACTTCGCAGAACAGTGTCTGTCTTGTGTATTTGATTCCTGCTGGGCACTGAAGACACTGTATAACACTACATACAAATCTGCAGTTTAAGTTACCAGGGTCCCTACAGGTCACGGACAGCAGATGGAGAAACTGGGAAGGTTCAGGTTATAACTATGTCCTATTTAAATCATAGATAAATCTTCCATTGGCACACAGAGGAGTTTCCTTTCGACTGCAGAATCCAAGAAATGATGTCTGAAGTCATTAGTTACCTCAGGAAGCCTCATGACAATACTGAACTTCAGCTTTTCATTCTTCTCCGTGTCATCCAGATCTGTAAGAGAGAGAAGAGGGAAAAAAAAAGCAACAACAACAAAAAAAACCAAACCAAAACAAAAACCCTAAACAAAACAAACAAACAAAAAACCCCAAACCAAACACAAACCCCAAATCAGTAGCATCATAACTAAAGCTTTCAAATTTCACTGAAGACATTCTGAGCAAATATCATCTCTGTAATGCAATGAACATTTTAATTTTAAATAAGGGCTACTAGGAGTGTTACTTATATTTATACCATTTACATAAATATTTTTCTGTATATTTTTATCTTAACTTCACTGTTTCAAGTAACAATTTTTACAGCAACTCAAACCTGGTTGGACTAAGTAGAACTCATCACGCTTATGATATTTCATTTACTGAGACCAGGTACAGATTGAGAGAGCATATTGATATTGTATTGTCCCTTTTCTTGAACACTGGACAAGTAGCACATTACAGCTATTTCTGTAATCCATTACTGTTGGAGAGTCTTATCATGGTGCTGCTGCATCCCAGGAAACTTAGGCTACAGTTCTCTCTTCCTCTCTTCTGAGCTAGAAAAGGTATTCAACACAGGTGTGACAGTGCCTGCAACTGCCAATTGGTCCCACCCCCAATTTTGTTCTGAATCCTTAGGCCCAAGCCATTCTCACTGTACATGAGATAACTTGCTCCTAACCTTCCGTTGTGGAAATGAGCTACTTAGCTCTTGCTGAGAAGCCACAGACAGAACATGATCTGCTCTTGAGGACTACAAGGGTTCAAACAGAACTTATTTTAACTCCTGCTTTTAGTTACCATTATGATTTATTTAGAAGATATTCACAAGTTCAACATTTACTAAAAATTTTGGGATGCTGGGTCAGGTAGACTTCTGTTTCCTTCTTTTGAATTACTTCCTAGCACAGAGCTTCCAGCCATTTGCTAAACCCAGCACTAGGACTATCTTGTTCCAAACATAATTGAAGCAAAAGCTGACAAATGGATATCAGACTAACTTCTTAATCATACGTGTGCACTCTCATAAATAATCACACAAATTCCCCAACAAATTCTGTGATGAGCTTTAATATTTGCCTTAAGAAGTCCCAAGTGAAAAAATTATCAACTCAAATTCTCCCTGAAGAGACATTTCTTTGTCTAGTATGATAAGGCTCAATCATACAGTTTGTACCCAAACTGTCTCCTTTTGGCTGGGCAACATCATCAGCTACAGCCCTCACCAAAACAACTCTGGGAGAAGAGCTGAGTCTCCTGGGTGGTAAAACCTGTAAAAGTTTGAACAGCTGAAAGGATATCATTAACTATTAGCTGGCTGGTAATTAAACCCATGAAATTCACTGTACCTTTCAGCAGTTTCTTGACACAAGTTTCCGTCAAATGCAAGACTCCAGTATCAATATAGTGCAGGAGGGTGTGCAGAGGGAGACATCGAACACCAAGCCCCAAGTGCAGAGTGTGAAAGCCTATGAGAGAGAGATGTAACTCGTTTGGTACAACAACATTGGGGTTTTTTTCCTAAGTCTGTATTAGAAACTGACATTACTCTAGCTAAAGCAAACACTCTCCTTAATTTCTGTTTCTAGTTAGTGAGGAAATCAGTTCATCAATAGTCATGGAGTCTTATTTAGGCATTCTTAACATCCTCTCAAGTACAATCCAGCCAGAAAGAAGAAAGCCAAGGGGACTGAAAACAGTCATTACAGTCATACATAGTCATTAAACATCTCCAAGCTGCTGCCTTAAATGTGAATTATTCTATTAATTAGTCTTTTATCTCACTCTTTCGTCCAAAAACCTGAGGCATCACTGCCCTCAGTATATGGCTGCCACTCACACATTCCTACAGGCAGAGTTGACTTCAGCTTCTCACTTAACATCAGTCAGGTGATCTTCTTGTCATTACATGACACCATTTGCATCCACACAGTGTAAGTTTAAGGGACAAACTCATACCAAAACCAGCTTCACAGACTGAAGACAGATCCGAAAATACAAACCAGTAAGATTCAGACAATCTGAAAGCACTAAGAAGTCTTTCCATAAAAAAAATAAGCAAGTGCTTTGAAAAGACTACAGCTTATTATGAGATGCTCTATGAAATTGAAGTCTACTATCAAGATCAGCTCCTCCACCAAGGCAGCAGGCAATCCTTTCAGGATAAAACTAGCAGAACAACAGCAT
This sequence comes from Actenoides lindsayi, assembly GCA_025331215.1. Lineage (NCBI taxonomy): Eukaryota > Metazoa > Chordata > Aves > Coraciiformes > Alcedinidae > Actenoides > Actenoides lindsayi. Next base: position 43,205 of record WTSP01006254.1, on the reverse strand, counting down.
GAGAAAAAACACTCTTTTTTCTTCACTTTCCCTTGTAGCCCATGCCACTAAAGTCCAGTTGGCTAAGAAAAATATATAAATGAAAGAAGTCTAAATTTTAGCTCTGAGCTAAAAACTATATCTATGATTTGCTGTCACTATTTGTAGTAACTCTTTGGTTTTGTTTCATTTCACTTGCATGTGTTTATGTAGGGTCTTCCCCTCTCTGTCTTGAACAGATTTACATATAAAGCTAACTTTACACACATGCTGCAACTAGTTCTTGAAGGAATTCATAACATTGCTCTTCTCACGATTAAAACAGCAAAACACAAGGCTTACCAGGAGGTAAAGGCATGCACAGGCCATTTGCAGCTTCCAGAATCCGACTCATGATGTGGAACACTGCAAACTCTCCTGGACTTCCTCTCTCATCACTGTATTTAACAAAGTAGCAACATATTAGGAACCTGAGAAGCCCACACTCTCCTGAAGATAGGTTAATTTGTTGGAATACACATGCACTAAATGCACACATTTTGGGTGATGCCATCTTGTTTACTTAGGAGCCTGTCACTTAAAAGCACTAGCTGTTCAACACTGACACACAACATTTCTATGGTGACCCCTTTCTCCTTCCCCCATTACTACATATTTACTAGTCTTTCAACAGTACCTGGTATCAACGGCAATATTTTGAGTGCTGCTCTAAGTGACCAGGCTTTTACAGATGTCCAACACTCACTACCCAGTTTGAGATCACTGAACTCAGCAACCTTGAATTCCAGCTGTAGAACTGTCTGTATGATTAATATTCATATTGGTTTAGAGAGGAGCAGCAGGATCATTACCAAGAGTGCATGACAGTCAGAATGAACTCACAGTAGAGTAGGCACTGAGTGTTCAAGCAAATAGCACTGCTGAAGACCAAAATTATTATGCCCCTATTTTAAAAGGTAGGCTGAAAACTAACAAATAACTTGCTCACAAGCAGAAGATGCAGGAATGAAGCTGGTATCTCCTCCAAACTTCTTTCATTATTCGATGCACCAGATTCAACTAAAACAAAAAAGAAAAGACTGAATGTTTCTTGGAGCCTGTGTACAGTGGGCACTTGGCCTTCATTCATTTCACACAGCAGGTTATGTTAAAAACTTATTGCAGTGACTCCTACTACGACTCCACTATTTTTTTCCTACGGGCTTAAAGTGTAAAACTTATTAAAATTTGAGTTGTAATTGAGTTGCTCTATTCCAGAAGTTTAAAGTAAATGCTTCCAGGCCAAAGAAGCATTGTGCGAGACATACGACATCTTAATACATCGTGCTCCTGGGGGATCAGCTGATCTCACACTCCTGCATCAAATTCTCAAAGATCCGCTTGCCATGAAAGCACAAACTGCATGTCCAAGTGACTGCGCATTTGGCAAGGAAAGGCCCCCAGGGCCCAGAAAAAACTAGATGATGCTGAAGACAGTGGAATACTGTTTGCTGAAAAAAAGTCTGCAGGAGAAATCACACAAGTCTAGTCCTGGCAAGCAGGAAAAGATTAGACAAGCAAATATCTCTCCTCCTCTACTGAGTTTCGTTTTTGTTCATAGTGAAATAAAACAATCACTTGACACATATTGTCCCTTCTTTGTGCTCCCAATACAGAGTGTCAGCATACAAAAGCCAGAAGCCCTGTTCTCACTTGGTCTTTCCAAGCTTCTGCAGCTGAGAGAGAGAAACCATGCATGTAAGAGTTGAAATAACTTCTAGATGGCCCCTCACAACTGTCAAATGTAACCACTTCTGTATCTCAGTAACAGAATGGAGATGCTTCCTCTAACACCTTTTAACCCTGGGCCTCAAAAGTGCACTAATCAATCCCAAGAAGCTCGGGATCAAGTCTGATCCCTTTGTGCAGAAAAGTGTCACAAGAAGTTACAAACCCTTTCCCCCCAAGATGGCCAGAACCCAAGAATCTTTTCTGCTCATTCTCTTTTCTCCTCATAGGCTGTGCCCTCTCCAGCCTCTAACTTGTCACAGGCTCTGAGCAGGAGAGAAACAGGACACAGAGGAGAGGTTCCTGTCCAAAGGCTAGTAATGGGAATACTGGTTTTCAGTAACGCTCCTGTGTGCTCTCCTCTGCACCTTGGTCAGAAAGCTCCACAATGCAGCACCTTTTCCACCCCTCCATCCAGCCTTCCACAGCTACCTGATGCAGAATAACCAGCTAATACTTTCCATTTTCATACTTTCTCAATGCAATGGAAAGCTCCAGTTGAATTTCTCTGGAGTATGGCAAGTTTTCTCCACTCATTTTCCAGGAAATAAGTGATTTCTGGTTTTCAGAGAAGGGTCACCAGAACCACACCTGCTGCCAGAATGACTTGCATCTCCAGCCAGCACACAGGGTGCAGCTAAAGCCTCTGCATCAAGAGCTACAGCTGGATGTAAGACCAGTGTTGAGGTGAAGGGAAGGTCCTTAAAAACTCTGAAATCACCTCAACAAAAATTGTTTTCATGGGTATGATACTCCAGAACCAGTATTAGTTGCTCAACAACACAGCAAACTGTACGGCTTTCGCAGGGTAGAGAAAGAGAATTTCTTTAAGTCAGTCAGCCTACCTATCACAGCATACTTAAATCTTAAATACATGCATGCTTGTGACATCACACCCTCACCAACAGCACTACTCCCTTTGGAGATGAGCATCTATCATCGAAAATGGATGCTGTAGAAAGCATCCTTTCTCTTCACAAAGAGAAGCCACGTCTCAAACTTTGTTTCAGTATAAAACACACAGGATAATGTGCACGTGAGAAAGAAACCATGGTGTTTTATAGTGGGAGCACAGGCAGCTTCCCCTCCAAGGCGAGCAACCTGTCTCCGGGGGAACCAAGAGCTAAACCTTCACAGAAAAGCCATTTTTTCATTCAGTAACAAAGATGTACTGAATGAGGTTTTTGTGGACAAGTCAGAAGCCATTTCCCCTGGACTGCTCTAAACAAATGAGAAATCACAAGATCAACAGCAAGACAGCAAGGCCTAGGCTGACATCTGCAAAGCACCTTGCTGTTTGAAACATTCCCAGGCAATGGTGCTGAGTAGACTGAAGTTCCACTCAAGTAATTTAGAAATACAATTTAATTGTATTCTAATTTAATTGTATTTCTAATGTAGAAATACAAGTGCTCAGCTGCTATAGCTGTTTCTCTAGCAAAGGCATGGAAACAGCCAAACAAAAGAACCAGGAGAAAAGGGAGCGAGACTGTTCTCCTGCCTTCTAGATCCCCTCCTGCGCAGGGGATGTGAAACAGCCCTCCTTCTGAGGAAACTCAAATCCAAATGGTGTCTGTCTTCTATTCCTCTGCAGCTGAGCCCACATCAGATGATAGCTAGCCACAGACATCAGTGAAAAAGGTGCAGCTGCTGCAGCAACTTCTAGAGAAATTTCAACAGTTTGATCTGGTAACTAATCATACTCAGTTTCTGCACATCTCCTTGACAAATAAGGGAATTCCCATGGAGACATTTCATTCACACTTCCCCATGTTACTTCTCTGTGTACAAATACACACAGTTCTCTGACAGCAACCAGCCACTAATCTGTTGTTTTGCAAGAAACTGTCAATGCTCCCATGACTTGGTTACTTTCACTTCAGCTGCAATAGATGTATACAGTGGCTACACACCATGGAGCCCTATTCTCAGTCACTCCTTTGCTCCTGAATGTAATAAAAAAACCTCACGTATTTTATGAAAACAGACAAGCAAATAATTTCAAGTCTCCTCCTGTTTCATTAGTTTCAGTAGCTCAGCTACACACTGCTGATGCTACAGAAAACTGCCAGCAGAATCAAACCAGTTTATTCCCCTGAAGAACTTCCAAACATTTTGGATATAGAAACAATTAAGATGTCTGAGTTTCTGATGAGGATGAGGGGAAATCCAAGCCTAACAAGGAAGCAATTTCTGAAGATTTCCAAACAGCACCTAAGATGCGCCAGTCTGACAGCAGAAGCAATTTTTAGAGACATATTATCTTTCTTCATAGTAGCTTTTCTAAGAATGAGAAGGCTGTAAATTGAGTTAAGAGAATTAGCACTTTTAGTGATGTTAAAAAAAATCCCAGTAATTTGCTGATGGGAAAAGCTGAAATTTGTTTTGATTGTAAGATTTTGTCTACAATACTTGCAGCCTTGCTCTACAAGACTAAGAAGTGTTTTCAAACTTATCTTAGTTTATAATAAGAATGAACAAATGATAACTAGGAAATGAATAAAAGGAGAATAAACATTCCACTGGTGCTTTTTTTCAGCACTGTTTTCAGGTCTGAAGCTTTGGTTCATGCTGCACTGTTTCTATTTTCAACAGCCACTAGCTTTTCTTTCTTTCCTCTAAAGATCTAGAAAACAGACTGCTGATTAACAGTGAAACAACTTGTCAAGATACAGAGTGAAGCCTGAATAGGAAAGTCAGTAACCTCCATGGAAGCTGCAGCAGTTCAGAGAACGTTGTAATGTTGATGGACCAACCGACTTCCACAGGACTTCCAAAAAGATGCAGCAGCTTCAAGAAACTTTCCTGAGATACCCAGCCCTACAAAACAGCCTGGGGGGGAGTTTCTACTGAACAGTGTGGCACAGCTAGCACAAACAACACAACTTACTAGTTGCCACGTGAGCTTTTGTAGACTCTGCATTCTGCACCTAAAGGACGTCACGTTGAGACAAAACCAGGTACAATTTCTATGCACAAGTCACAGTTTTTACAGCTTTTTTTTTTTTAAACAAAGAAGTTTCTGTTAAGAGGATGAAAAACAGAAAAATAAGAACTGTAGTTAACATGGATTTCTTCAGGTAGAACTCTGTCTCCTGTTACACTCAAAAAAAGCCCACTGAAGTCAGTATGTAGAAGCAGTGATTTACTCTCATGTCGTATTGGAGTGAAATATTTTTTTTCTCAATTTTTATTTCCCCGATGGCACTTTCATTATTCAAGACATGCAGCAATGTGTTCTACAGGAACCAAAACGAATCTAAAGACCATTCCTTCACCTTTCAGGATGAATTCATATTCTCACTTCTGGGAGTAGACCATATGTGTACGAGATCTGAAGGGAACTTTCTCTTTTGTATTCTGAATGATCAATACAACTATTTTTAATATTATTACTATTTCCTTTATCAATAAATGCAATATTAAAAAGAAAAATTTGATTAAACATCTTAAAAACAATCTCCTTCCACTAAATAAATGCTGTATACACACAGCACATATCCAAGACCCTACCATCCAAGAAATACATGCTTGCTCACAATAGCAACTATGAAAAACTAACCAGGTTTGCAACATAATCCAAAACTATTTCTTCAATCTTCTTTTTTCCTACATACTGTAGATGTCTCATAAGGTGATCCTTCAGCTGAGCAACCATCTAGGAAAAAAAAAGCCAACAATTCAGTGTCCTCAGGCATCTTCAAGAACATGCAAAAGCTCCAGCAGGTGCAGGGCCTGATCAACAGGCATGAGCACAACAAAACATTTCCCTGTGAACAAAACTCCAGTTCAGAATGAGATCCCAAGCTACCCTACAATCCTGTCAAATTCAAACCCAGATGTGAATTTTCAAAAATATTATTTGATGCAAATTCAGCAAAATGAGAGCCAAGTTGAATGTTCAATGTCATTAAAAAGAAAAAGCTGACAGTTTTTACAGCTCTCTAGGGGAAGCCAAATGAACAAGGATTGCAGAGGGTTTTAATATGAACATTTAATCCTGAGAATATAAGTATTTATTACACACAAGCAAAACCAAGGGACTTTACAATAGAGAAAACTAGCACAAGTACAGTTTGTGGTAGTAGCCAAGAAGCTGAGAACCTGTGTGATTAATGGCAACTTCAGGTTAAACATTAACTGTAAAGTCTTTAAAATCAGGTGTTTGCCATTGTACAGCCCATGCCACTCCCTACCCTCTCCTTTCTGAAATGCTCTGATCTCACGTAGCTTCAGATAGCAACTCAAGTCCATGCTGGTTCTTTGCTGAGAATTACTATGAAGCTTTGTTTCAAAGCTCAGAGCAAAACTGCAGCAAATAATCTTTGTCTCAAGGAACTGACAAGTAGATTAATCTTCATGCGCCAAGAAAGAAATACAGGTATTAGGAAAGTACAGACAAAGGACAGCGGTGACTGGAGACACAAGTAAACTGCAGGGAAGGAACATGGAGAAGCTTCAGAGAATGAGAAGCAGAACTTTGAAACAAGGGGCCAAGACTGCAAAGAAAGAAAACTTGTCCGTCCAAATCTAAGGCAGGACAGTGTTGACATGCTCTTCGCAGATGCAGTGCTAAGACCTTCCAGTGCATGCTGAAGAGTTTTATTTGTTTTTAATAGTAAGAGAATGAGAGATAAGCAGGTATGTGTATTTAGACAGAGGAAGTACAGGTAGGAATTTGAGTTAGTATTTTCTTTTTTTGAGAAACATAAGGATGACAAGTCTTTTAGGCAGATAACCTGTGAAAACAATGCAAAAGAGGAAGGGGCTTCAGAAGAGACACAGCAGTCCCAGTAGTGAGGTAGAAGGAAAAGGAGACAGTAAAAAAAAAAAAGTAGAAAAAATTGAAAAGCAAGAAGATCTGTGGTCTTCTCTTTGAGGAAGGAAGTGGATGGGGACTGGACTTATACATGTTTTAAGGATGTAGAATAGTTCAAGAATAACTGAGAGATTAAGATGCACTTCAAGAGGACAGAATAACAGTTTCTAGCCGAAGAAAAGTTGTATTGGGAAAAAGCATTTTGACAAATCAACACATCTTTGCTGTTTTTCCCCTATGCTTTATGATGCTACGACCTGTTAAGATGGTATCATGACTGTGAACTCTAAAACTTAGGAAATACCGTGTTTGGACAATAGTTACTCTGAGTGAGCTTCCACTCAGCACTGGAATTTATAAGCTTGCACTTCACATTCGTAGAGGCTGTGCGTCCCCTAGTGCACACTGTGACAAAAGCACCTACCAGTCCCATCAGTAACTGCTGCTGATAATCTTCCTCTTGAAAGAGAGGTACTAGCTTTTCCTCTGAAATAAACAGAACAAGAATCATTCAAGGACATGATGCTACAGAAATACCACAAGACTTCGGCCAGCTTCAAAAGTACTTAGAAACATAACCACACAGAAGTTGTGGTTTGATCTACTCACCTAAAGAACAAAGTGCAGAATCAGGGACTGCATAAGTGAGAACTGAGGAATGGAAAATAACACTGTACCCGCCATCTTCTCCCCTCAAGCTCTTAACAGAGGAACACAAGCCTGCCACGCCACTTTACACTTCATTTATATAACTCTTACTTAAAGAAAAGAGTAATCATAGTGTGGTGATTCAGTAGAGCAAAGAGGCACAGAGAACCTTCTGGTAACACCACTGCAAATGCATATGCTATTTAGATCTTGTCATTTACAAACAAACAAGCTGAAACAGCTGCACGAGTTTTCCAAGGAAACAGCTAGACAGAAAGTAAATACTCCACAGAATCACCTCCCACTTTCTTGCTTCTCTTCCATGGTCTGGCTGCTTCTGTTAATCAGATTTGCAGACAGCTACGTAAAAGAATGCAACTTTTCTAACTAAATGGAAAGAGATTTTAGTATCTACTACAATTTAATACCCCGTATTTCCTAATCAGTACTTCCGGTCTACTAACAGCAAAGGAAGAAAACAATCTCTTATTTCATCACATAGCATAAGATCAAGTCAACATTTTACAGACCAAAGTGACGAATTTTTACAGAGTTCTTTCCAAGCATCCTTGCTCATCTTGAAATATATTTACTCCACCACATAGCAGCACAGAGACCTGTGCTGCTTGATTTTAAAGGACCTGAAGAAAAATCTCCAGGAAAGATACACTACACTGATGCTTGTTACCAGCTGGCAGCTATCTAGAAATTCTCTAGTAAGAGTCAAAACATCTGACTTCTTTATCAATAAGCACTTCTGGAAAACATGAATCTGAGGCTCACAACATTGATTACAAGGTCCCTTAAAGTCAGAGCCCATAGCAATAACCAGCAGTGGTGTGGATGGCCAGTGTTAGGGGCTGGAAATCAATGCAGTGAAAAATCTTCAATTGAAAAAAAAAAAAAAAAAAAAAAAAATGAGCAGCCCCCAGATGAGCATCATTTCACAGCACACACTGGCCAGGCACACAGAAGGCAAGTGTGAACAGGAGAAACGTGATTTACTGCTAAATTCTGGTTTACTTATTTGTGACAGAGAAACTGAGCATCACGAAATCTTAAGTGTTCCTGGCCTAGGGCTTTCTCTATACCATGACTTTTCACCAGCCATCATCTCCTACTGCACACAAGTTCCAGAGTTGCAAAGGCAGCTGTAAGTGGAGAAGACCCAACAGGAACATGGTGTCACTGATGGTTTGCTTCAGGGAAAAAATCCTGAAGAAGAAATCCTCAGGCAGACAAAAGTTTACTGCTTATGTTAGGTTCAATATGAAGTACAAACGTTATTTTCAAGGGTTTCCTAGTCAGTATATGATCCTACCGCTACTATCAGAGAAAAAATTATCCTCTAACCACTCATCTTAATGCCTCAAACTCTTCAGTGCAGAAAACACAGCAATTTATTTTTAGCCAACAACAGTTAGATGTAAATATTCTAATAAACTTTACAGCTAAAGCCTACATCAAGACAAGGTTTACTTACCAGAGTCCCAAGTATCCAAATGTGAAAGCACCCTGGAGTTTGAAACAAAAATCAGTATATTTTATATGCATTACTCTAAAGGCTTTCCTAAGAACATAAAAAAAGCTTAAATGACCCTTTGATCTTTCAAAGGCAGCTAAAGAAATCCAAGAAATGTACACATGACTACATTTAATAAAGATATTAAATAGCATTAAAAAAATATTCTATCTGTCCAAGTTGCATAAAGAGTAACTTCACGTCTACCATAAATTCCCTAGCTCTAGAAACCCAGATATTTCAGATCCTGCTGTAGTGATACAAGGATTCCAATAATTGATTTTCATCTGGATAACCTTCTATAAAGTAAGATATCTAATCAGATAACTAATCAAGTATTTAAATGTCATGTTAAATCCTTCAACAGGCTTCAACAAAATAAAAAAGCACAGATATAGTAGAAAACAGTACCTACTTTTTGGCATTTTCAAAAATGTTCCTCAAATACGCTGCGGTGGTTCTCTCCTCTCTCTGGTTTGTAAACAAACAAAAAATCCCAAAAGAACAAAGTAGAAGGTCATTTAAAAGACTCCCTGATAAAACACAGATAAGAAATGAAGCCTGTTTTCCCTTGGAATGGAAATAATGCCGAAGTGGGGCTTCAACCCACCTTCCAATAGAGACACTGACACACAACTAACCTACATGACAACACAGGTACCTGCGAGCTCTGCTTTAGTTTATTTCTCACATCATTCTAACAGAGTAAGACTTAGAGGCAATCACCCTATAAGTAAAATGACTGAAAGTCTTTGCACTTCTCATGATCATATACTCAAAAATTAAAAAAAAAAAAAAATTAAATTAAAAAAGCCAAATCTTCTGCGATTGCTTCAGAGGCAGCTCTGGAGCTCTGCACATGCATATTTACCTCTTCTGAAAGGTTACGCCATTCCCTCCTGAGCACATTATTGTGGTAATGCAAGTGGGGCTCTGCATACTTTGCACTCTCCAAGTTTGAGTTGAGTTTCTCCCAGAAGCCTCTGGAGTTTTGGAACTGCAAAGTATTGCAGGGAAAGCATGAATACAGGCTGCACTCTTAAAGAAATACCTAATCATCCTTCCACTAAGTGGAAAGAACTGTCATTAATGTAGCTTCATAACAATCCAAGTGAAAAAAGTTAAAATCAGTTACTCTCTTTTTTCCCCCAGTACTTTAACTTCCTTGATTTGATGTCAGGGGTAGCACTTACTTAAATTTGTGGTCAAGATTTGGCGCCTGTAATGCAGATACTTTCCCACTTTAGGATCCCTTGAAGTCACTGGGAAGAAATGTATACTTCTAGGTTGTAATTCATCTGAGCTATTTCACAAGCTTGGGATGGGAAGAACCCCACTACAGATTACACTTGCCATATTGTCTAGACTTCCGTTGACTGTAAAAAAGAGCCTTAGGCAACTGACTTAGACATAAATGTTTACATTTGGTCAAATAAATCCCATTCTGGGTTTCTAGCAGTTCCAAATAGACAAACACTACCATGACCCCAGCAGCTGCAGGCTGCCACTATTTTCAAGCTGCATTAATACTTACATTGCAAACATCCATTTTCCAACCTCAAGTCACAGTGCCTCATCCAAGAAAAGAATCAAAATCCAAACATTTCCATAGCAATTCTAAAGCCTTTGACTCTTAACACCGAAATTCATTTAAGCTCAGCTGTGAACAGACAGGAGGAAAAAACCAAAACAAACACACACTGGTTTCCTGAGGTAGTTCTTGGACTAGGTATAAAGATTGGAAGCCGCTGTTTATAAAGGGAGAGTGATGTGATCATTGCTGAGGAAGACAGGAGATTAAGGCAATTCTTTTCAGCAATTTCAGAAAACAAGAGATGGTACTAGCTGTTCTTGCCCCTCTTTATATAAATTTCTCTCTGATAGAGACACTACAGTAGTGACATTTGAAGGAAGAGAAGTTTAAGTTCACAATATTGCTTCATCTTGTATTAACATGTTGGGTTTTCCTCACTCTCTCTCCTACTTTTCTACAATAACTTTAGAAGAAAACCTCGGAAGCTTTGAAAACCACTTCCCACTATAAACTACAATTTGCCAAGGAAAATAAATTGCAGAGACTCAATCCTGCCAGCCACTTCCCTCTTGCTGCCAGTGCTGATTGTTGCTTTATTGTTGTAGCTGCAGCAGAGAAAAATAAATCTCGTTTTCGCCTCATGTTAGTTGTATTTAGCAGTTGGAAACTAGGGAGTGCATACGGCACCATATGCTCACCCTGCTGGAGCTAACTAACAACATCTAGGAGCCACTACTGCTGTATGTTGCCTAAATGTTGCCAATATGAAACCAGGAAAACATCAAGAATACAGCGTCAGGGTATCATCTAGTGACCAATTTCTGCAACTGTGACAGCATCACCCCTGCAAAACTGAATTCAGGCCACGCTGGATTTTGTTTTGGTGTGTGGCAGAGGGGAAGCAAGGCAGCAAGTTTCTTCCCTATCTTGAATCTGTAACAGGAAGTAGTAGACTTCAGAATGAAAAGTAGACACCACTGAAAACCTGCACTGAATTAGATCTCATTAAAAAGTCAAAGATTACAATCAAGGATTATTTTAATTAAATCTGTAATTTCTTGAGCATCATCAGGGCAAGGACTAGAAAGAGAAGGCTTCTTTGTCTTAGCTGGTGTTTATTTTCTAGACATTACTAGAGAGTCAGGAATTCATGCCTAAGCATGAACACCGAAAAGACATTGTATTGCCAGAAGTCAAAGCAAGGCCTCATCAGGTTGCAATCCATGAAAAGCTCCCCTGAAGCCTTTCATAAGCAATATTTTTTTACCCGAAGACAGAGAGCTGTCTGCTACGCCCCTGTGAAAGGCTGCAGGGTGACAATAACCTTTAAGAGGCGCATGTCCTCTCCCAGAGAACTGCAGTGCCACATCTCGCCAGCACTGAAGGTATCCAGAGAGCTGTGTAACCAGCTACAGAGCTGCACAGGCAGCTACACCTGAAAACATCCTTCTTCACCCCAGCTGCTCAGCACAGCATGAGGGAGAGACTGCCTTTTCCTGTGCTTATCTGACAACTGCTTGCACTACACATTTTCACTCTTCTCCTTGACCTCCTCCTATTTTCTTGCCTCCTTCCTCCCACCCCTTCCTTCTCCCCTTCTGATCAAGCCTGTCTGCACCCCTCCAAGTTTGGTTTCTATGTTTAAAAAGGAAGAAAAAAAAATAAATTCAGACTTACTAATTGCAATTCTTATGTAAAGCTTTTTGGCAATTGGAGTGACTGGTCCCCCTGTCTCAGGCTCTCTCAGGATCTCTTGCTGACCAGGAATTTAATGATAAAAATACACCTGTTACCCAATTAGCACCAGCTTTTTGTGAACATGGACACAGACCTCCCAAAGGCTCTCAACAATTCATGGGCTTGAGAACTCCAAAAAGCATCTCAAAGCAACAATTCAGCACTGCTTCTGTGAAATGCAAATTTCTTTCAAATTTCTTCTTCAAAAATTTCTTTGCAAAAGAAATACTACTTGTAGGACCAGATTTGTCACCGGGGACCAACTTGTGATGCCAACAACACACACCAACACAAACACCAACAACTGACCACTGGAACTTGAGTCATGGTGGGTTTCTGTGACTGGAGTGGTACTGGAGTAGGCAGTGCACTAAACCTTTCCCGTGTGTTATCATCTTTGTCCTCACTCAAGAGTCAGAGCAATTGGCAGTCGAAAGCAGCAGGAAATACTTGTCTTTAGTTCAACTATGACCTTTCCAATCTGTTTAGGTTTCAGACAGAAATAGGAAATGAGTTCCACAATCAGGAAGTATAGCTGCTAAAGGCATTTGCCCACAGGGGCTTGACGTTCAATCTCAGACAAATTAAAGGTCTGCTAACTTTGACCTCAGTGAATTACAGGGATTATCTAGCAACAAATTTTCTCAAGATCTGATTTTCCCAGGTGTCCCAGCTCTCAGAGCAGCCTTCCCAAGTAAAGCCCGATTCCCTGACTGCAGTCATCTGAATCTGTAGCCGCAAAGCTCTGACTCACTGTTGGAGAGTGACTGAGCAGGGGGGAATTCCACTGATTTTAAAAAGATTTTGTCAATGGTGAAGCTTTATAAGATAATTACAAGCACTGGGGAGGAAGCAGACTCTCACCTCTTTAAAGCACTACATGAAACAATATTGTGTCCAGAGTCTACTCCCATGTGTTGCTGGAACTGTTGCATTCAGGCTCTGACTCTTCCCACTAGCCCTCCATAAGATGCTTATTAAAGGCTGCTTTCAGATATTGGAGGGGAACACTTAAGAAAATATCAAGTATTTCTCTAAACTGGAGCTAAGGGAGTGGAATGGAAGACTGGAAGAATCATTCATGTTATTTTCAACAGAAAGCACAATTTCCTACCCAAACAGCATGCGCTCTCCCCCTCCAGCTCACTGCCTTTTCCAGGCTGTGCAGAAATTGATACAGATTTAGTTAGCCAAAGCCCTGATATCAGTGCAACCACAGGATGCTCTGGACAAAACAAAGTGAGAGGGTCACGAACCACTGGCACCAATGGCAGCACAATGAAATACTGCGCAAAGTGAGGATACAGAGAGATATGGACAAGTCCTACATACCTGTTGTGCTAAGTTTACCTCCAGCTAATGAAGTCACAAAATGAAGTTATCAATCAAATCTAACATGAATTAACTCGTGGGAGTATTTTCCCTGTTGAATGGAAGAAGTCTCTTCGGAAGGGGGAATAAAAACAAACCACAACATCTTTGAGCTAGCACAGATTAGTCTGAGTAACTGATATTTTAGTAAATGCCTAAGCCATTTCAAACAGGGCCATTTTCTGTTCCCCCCTATTTTTGAATAGGGCTGTGAGGACACTGCTTCATTAGTATTTAGCACACACATACCTCACAAAAGCAGCTCTTAATTTGCAAATACAAATGCGGTTTTATACTAGAACTTACCTCTAACACAGGCAGAGAAATAATGTCTGTTGCACATGTTACTCCAGGGATAATCTATAAATACAGACAAATTATAAAAATATAGATCATTTAGAATAAAACAAGGGCCTGTTGGGGACCTAAGTGAATCTCCATTACTCTTTTCCTTTGTGAAACTAGCTAGCCAGCCAAAACTGTACATTCAGTTCTGCCAGTATCGGAATTGGAAGATGCTCCTCTCATTCATATCATTAAAAAAAAAAAAAGACATATTACAACAATGTCAGATCAGAGAACTTAAAATAAGCTATTTGCTCTAGCTGTAGAGTCTTACCTGAAGTTATTTTACTTCTGCAAACTTACTCATAAATCTTAACTCTACTGATACTGTTTGTCTTGGAAATTAACTGCATGATTTTGTTGGTTAAATGTATTCTGTATTCATTATAAACCTCATATGATAAGTAATAAATTAATACCTCATTACAAAAACAGTGATTTAACCACCCATTCCATTATAGTAGTAGTACTTGTTTTATAAATGCTTTTGCTTGTCAACAAAAAGCAGGACTCAAAACACACCACTGAGGTTAAGACTTGACAAAATAAAATGGACATAAAGCACAGATAGGGATTTAGATCATGTCAATGAAAAGGTAAGGCGTACAAGGCTCTAGGAGTGAAAAACCAGACTCCATCTAGCTATTAAAGTACCAGCTGTTATCTTACCCCAATCCAGTCAAGCAGTGATGTGTACGGCAAAAGTTTATCCAGGTTGTGAGTTTCGGCACACAGTCTGCAGTATAAAGAGGCTGAATGCAATGTAAAAAGATTTATAAGGATGAGATTGCATAAACTATCAGTTAACAAGAGTAGGCTTCAAAGTCAGTTCCTTATCTAACACTTTTTTAGGGACAAATCCTGCTGCTGTCTCTGAAATGGCTTCCTCCATGGTGGAACTGGTCCCATTCTGTGCACAAAAGGAGGAAGAGAAGACCAGATGGCTGCAGGGCTAGGTCAGCTGCTTGGCTGCAGCTCAGCACTGCAGGGGTCCTTTGTACAAAGGCTCAGGGCATAGGACATGTACTGGCTAGACTGAGGCATCAGCTATTAGAAGATAATATCATGATATGTCAAAAATGAAAAAAATGGTTTGGGCTAGGCTAGAGGAGCTCTGTTCCTCCACTCCAGTCTCAAATTATTTACACCCCAGACATCCAAGACAGTAGCCAGGTGGAGAATTTGCTCTCCGGGGACCTAAAATAATGATAAATCAATTTGTCCCACTAGAGAGAAGAATAAATTTTGAAAAGTTTTACTGTCAATCTGATTTTGAGATATCCGTGTATCTTCTAAATTACTGATGTTGTCTCTAACACCACAAAATGCAGGCCATCTAACATAAATCAAAGAGTCAGTTTGTGACATTGTGGCTTCTCTTGAAGTCACAACTAGGATATGCAGGAAAATTCAGTATGCAGGAAAAGGAATACCTACCAATGATAAATTCTTGAATAGGGTCAAAAGAATGACATGTTGACAAGTTCTCAGAAATCCACCAAATAATCTGTCAGAATGAGAACAGTGGAGTTTGTCACATCTCTATGTTTAAGCACGTGTTGTAAGAGACTATAAAAAACTTTGTTTTCGGTAGTAACACACCGTACAGAGATAAATGTTTTCAGGACGGCCTTGACCAATAAAGCAGTTAAGGCAGCCCAGATGATGGGCCTCTTGGGACTGCCAAAAGATACATGTGAATCTGGACTTTTCCTCTTTGTTATAATCCATGCACTGACCCCACTTCGTATAAGACATCAGCCACTGAAAAAACTTCTGAGGAGATTCTTTTCTCACCTGCATTTCCAAGTCTTGTGTGAGTCTGAAGTGCAACAGGGCACAATGTAGAGCTGCCAACCTCTGACTGTCTTGTTTGCTGTTCTGTAGGAACTGTAGCAAGGCGCTGTCACTGATGCTCACAGCATACATACTTCCTCCCTGGCAATCCAAGACTGTTGACATGAGTGGGCATCGGATGGAACAGTTTTGCAACATGTCAATTCTTGCATCCTCACCTAAAGAACATTGATTTGAGAATATAAAGGACTAAGAACATAAAATTTGGCTGCTCCCAGAACTTCCCTTAAGACT
The DNA here is from genome assembly GCA_025331215.1 of Actenoides lindsayi. Classification (NCBI taxonomy): domain Eukaryota; kingdom Metazoa; phylum Chordata; class Aves; order Coraciiformes; family Alcedinidae; genus Actenoides; species Actenoides lindsayi. The sequence goes on along the minus strand of WTSP01006254.1, from coordinate 27,392 downwards.
TCCAGGTCCCCAGCAGTTAGAAACAGTGTGCCTCTTGTACTAGCTGCCCTAGTATTACACTGAAGAGGGATGGTGCTGGCTGGGTAAAGAAAGCAAGGAGCACGGTCCGTACTTCATTCTCTCCTTCCCCATTGCTGAAGCAGAGAAGGTGTACAGATCTGAGGCTCTGAATACTGTTGTAGGACAAATGAGATGTAACAGAGAAGGGCACAAGGCTTGTAATAATGGTTCAACACTGGAATTAGCATGTAAGAATACTGGTACAGTTCAGAACCACTCACATGCAGAGCCATGATAGAAACTTGGGTTGGTGGATCTCTTACCACAGATGCCATCGGCCAGAACAGGAAGATTCTGCTTTATGACTACTGATTGAAGCATCAGACCCACTTTATTCATGCTAGTACTAAGGTTCACCACCACACTACTATGCAGTAGGATTCCAGATCCTTTGCATCAGAGAAATCAGGCTCACCACAAAACAGTGATGCTTTCCACTCATTTCTAGCAGAACAGTATTTCTTTACGTATATACTACAGGTATTAGCTTCCTGTGATGCTGTCCCTGCACCAGTTCCCATTACTCACCTCTCCTTCACCCAATCAGAACACCACATTTCTGTTTTCAAACAAAGGCCCCCCACTTCCAAAAATAGCCCACTTCCCATAAAGACATGTTTGTTGGAAATGAAGTAACGTGCCTCTCAGATGAGACTAAATCAAATTGCATCAGACTGATCAGGTGAAGGAAACACAGATTTCCTCTCCCCACACCCTCCAAACACAGACATTCAGAGCAACTCAATTGGAGGAAGGAAATGTAAAATCAAATTTACATCTCCATGTGAAATTTGAGAACAGTGGAGGACCATGAGGCATGTGCAAAGATGGGGGAAGGGAAACTATGACACCAAGGCAAGAGTTTCAAATTCAGTGAAAGGTCTTCTTCCATTTCATAACAAGCTAGAAGTACATAATAGATGAAGTATGAAATGTCACTTCAGATTTTCTCTTTGCCACATAATGGAAAATGGCAAAAATGCCATTTTTATTTTTGCAATCTCTATCCCTCTTCTTCAGAGCACTGTGCAATAAAGCAGACACTGAGAAATACAACTTTCATGTAAAGAGATCTGAACAAGCTTCCATTACAACAACAATAAAATTATTTCAAGCAGCAGTCTTACTATACCTGTCAGGAATAAACTATAGCACAGCAGGTCAGGATGCTGAATATTCAGGAGGTGCAGGAACTGGCCAGGCAAATAAGCAGCCACATAATAGTCTATTTAAAGAAATAACAGTGGTCAATTTAGCACTTGTTCACTTATTTGCTTTAAGAGGCTCTTTCACATGATTCTCATCTTGGCTCACTTCTCTCTGATGGAATTGATTGTATCTAGGAAATATAAAAGGAGTTAATTAAAAGCTGCTGTTGTATTAACACAGGAAACACTAGCAATTCGTTTAGGTTTCCAGGGGAGGATTCAAGAGGTTTGAGACACAACTCAGCAGCTGATCTCCAGAGCAGATTCTGAGGCAATTTCAGAGGAAGTTGCTAATATAGTGAAGTATTGCAGTATCAAATGCCAAATATAAAAGTTAAGCAAAAAAAAAGTAGCAAAATAACAGAACTACTTAAATCAAGGAAAAATAAATTCCTCCCCTTCTAGAAAAGGGTTAGCCATTTGTCTCCCTACTGGGATCAGAAAATGGCTGTCACACAGGGAAGTAACGTAAGTAACCTACCAAGATTCATAAAAGCCACTTCCTTCAATTGATGAGATTCTGTTCTTTCTAGAGAAACTGTAAAAGTTTTGTTGTAACCTGGGGAAAAAAGAATAATACATTTAAAAAACCCAAACAATAAACACCATCTGTTACAAGCCAAGTTAGAAACTTCAGCAGTGCCAATACACCCAAACACAGATATTTTGGACTGTTTTATGGGCTTGTCTGCACTGACAGATTTACTTCATCCTAAAAAGAGTTGCTGCATACTTAGTAGACCTGCACCCACACAATGCAGTTCTTCAGTATGTGGAAACTGGCCATGAACCACACAGCTTATGTTTGTATTTAAAGAAGCATTCCATTCCAGAGCAAGCTTGTGTAAAACTACCTTCCTCAAAAAATAAACCAAAAAAACCCACCCCCAATACAAATCCTTTACGTAGGTGTGCTTCAAATTTTGGTGATCTTTCAGCTGCTTTACAGAATTTCCAGTTTGTTTATATGCATGCCCTATTGCTGTTATTTAATTCAGGTCTGTTTAAACATGGGCTAATTTCAGACCTGTTCTGTTTGCACAGGTTTTGCATCAGCACAGATGTTATTTCACTCTAGACTCGCATCATACTACTTCTAGTATCCAGCAGAATGACATAGAGCCCTTAAACTTCCTCAGTTTCTGGGAAAAGTTGAAAATTAAAATAACTAAGGAGACTATTACTGGCCTCCAAATGTCCATGCTGCAATATCCTAAAGGTGAATAATGTCATGATGGAGAAGTTACTTAATACTGCATGAAAATTCAAGATAAGACAATAGATCCACAGTTTACAGGACCCCCGAGGAAAAAAGCAGATCATGAGCTCCAGTCACTCATCCAGGACTTCAAATCCTGACTCTAGCATAGAGATGTGCTTTATCTACACTGCAAAAAAAGACAAATGAGACCTCCAAGACCAACAGCAACATGACAGATAAAGCGTTATCTAAACCAAATAGTTTTTCACACAAGACACTGACTGGTTTACTTGAGATGAGTCAGTTTACTCACAATCACCACTCTGTTACTTGCCAGCAAACACATGCAAGCCAATACCAGCACTGCAGAATACACCTACAACATTGTGACTTCTGTCTTTATGCTGCAACAAGTGACTCCCTTAACAGGTGGTGAGAAGCATCCTTCTGTATTTACAGATGTTGCAGCACAGACCAAACTCCTGACATGTCTCCAAAATGTGGCTTATGGACCTGATATACCGCTCTTCTGTGGGTCACCTCAAGACCTGCCTTAAAATTCTCTTGCATGACTGATGAATCTTAAGTGAATCCACAAACAACTCTGCACCACACAGCTCCATTTTATAAAGGTCATTTCAGATACCACTGATCGACGTCGTTGTATTTGCCCTCAGTTTCTCCCTCACACAGACAGGGGCATAGGAGGGCCACGCTGGTTCCGAGCAATGCAGCCACCTTCAGCTACAGATCAAGCACCACTTCATGGCAGTACAAGGCAGTGTGCTGCCACAACCAGAACAGACTTACCCAATTTATTAATGTCTTCAAGAACACAAAGATGCAGCTCATGCAATCTCACAACATTCCAGCAGCAAAGGAACATATTAGTGCTGCTCTGACATACAAAGTTTCCTGACACAAGCAAGCGAACACTTAGAGCAAAACAAAGGTATGTCATCCACTTAAACAGGATTGGTCCATCCTATGCAGCTTCTCAACCAGGAAACAATGCACCTCTCTCCTCCAGGTAACAAATAACAAAGATCTTGCTAAATGACAAGTTGTATTCTGACCAGAATAAAACAATGTTCTTTATTATTTTCAAAAACAAACAAACAAACAAAACAAAAAAAAAAAACAAAAAACCCACAAAGCCAAAAAACAACAGGTCTTAAAATTAAGAGCTTGAACACCACTTACATAGCAACTATTCTTATAGTCAGTGGGTGTTGCACCTCTTGCTGTGAAAATGACACGTCGAACTGGAACTCCAAACAGACATTGAAGCTAAGAGCTGTTGGCTCATACAAATGTCTTATGGCATAAGTACAAGACACCTGCAAGCTCCCACAGATTTCACTGGTGTTTGTGCTCAGCACGCCAGAAAGTCTGGCTAGAAATAAGGGATTAAATTAATAGCCACTCCTGAGGCCACTGATTTGAAGCTACTGGTTCAGCACCAGGCAGGAAGTCTACAGCAGGAGAGTCAACTTGGCAGCTGAAGGCAGCTGCTGTCTTTAAACACTGGCCACAGTAGTTTATTGTCTGCAGACCTGGGCAGTTATTTGCTTTGCACAGCAAAATAAAAAAAACTTTCAGCAAAGAAACATTCTCCAAAATCAAGCATAACTTAACAGGTTAGTCTTACCTTTATGCAAAAAATATATGGAGTAGGTTATTTGATCAGGGATATCAGAAGCCAGACTACAACAGGCACACAAGCCTCCTAGAAAGACAAAAAGGGAAAGAAAATTGATTTGTCCATCTGAATACCTAGGTATCTTTACACTGCACGATACTAAATAAGACTGTTTCACATTGGAAACTAATCTCTCAAAAAAGGTACACATTACAGAATTTTGTATCATGTATCTCTAACCATTTGCTCAGTGAAACACAAAATAAGAGATAACAGAGAAGGCAATATGGGACAAAGGAAACCTGCATTCTGACATGGCCAGTTCTCTTTAGAAGCACATTTTTAGCACTTTCCTGTAGAAATCATGCTTGCAGCCAGAAAACTGATCAGGTCTTTCTCTCCATGGACTGCCTCAATGTCTAAATATTTTCTGTTCAGGGACTGTCAAATACGCACAGAACAACACAGTAAACCACAGCTTGTTTGCTTTCTAAGTAATTCCATATTGGCAGCAGCATGATACGCTACTAGAGCTTTCTCACACTAGAAATGATAGTCACTTCTCCCTTTTCCAGCCCAAAGAGCTGTTAATTCCTTTTTTAGGAGAAAAGTCAGTCCTTGGCACATGCTTATGTCAGCCAAGGTACTCTGTGCAGGAAGCTCCCCCCTCCCAGCCTCATTCTAAATCAGACTAATACTGTTTTGACTTCACTGGATAGTAGTCCTCCCTCCATCTCTTTTAAAAACTTTAATCCACTTACTCTGATGATTTGGCAAGCTGCTTTGGCATTCACGTTAGAAACAGCTTCCAAACCACATTATCCCAATACAGTTGGGAAAGCTGAGCCACAACTGTGAACTTTCACCTTTTACCTTTACTGAAAGTTTATCACATAAAAAAAAATTAAAGGTAATACAAATACAGATACTTTTCTCTAAAAAAAAAAAAAGTTTTATGTTTACAAGGTCTACAGTATGGAAGAAGCAGTGGTATAAAAAAAGCATAGCTACCAAGGTAATTACTTGGTTAAATGCCTCATACTTCAGACTACAACACTGTCCTATAGCTCTGATACAGGTATGGCTGAGGCACTTCACACTTCTGAAGAAGGTAACTACTTTCTTTGGAGATGCAGCTTGGTTTTTTGCTTGTTTGTTTTGGGGTTTTTTTGCTTATTATTAGCTGATTGAATACTGTTTGATACAGCTTTGCTTGGATATTTGAGTCATTTAGACAACAAGGCATTTTGCCAGAGCACTTGGCATCTAACAGAGCATGCATAATTTTTAAAGTAGCAGCATCAGGACTCATGAGGAAGACTGGAAAAGCTCCAGCAACCCACAATGCTGTTTTATTATCAACAGCTCCCTTCCAACACTGCAAATTTCTTTCTTGTATGCTGGAGGCTACTGTGCTACCCTGTTCTGTAAATGGCACAACATCCAAGTGAGTCTGTCCAGATTGAAGTGTCAGTGTATATATGCAGAGTCAGCAATATGTGCACAGTGATCACAAAAAAAAAGTGGCTATGGGGGACTATTAATAGGGCGTGGATCTTTCAACTCTAGAACACTCATCCAAGTGTCAACAAACTAAACTACAAGCAACAGAAAATATCAAATGGTGCTTCATTAATACAGACAGAAACACGACAGTCTCAGATCAGGAAGTGTCCAAGCAATGTGACATCTGATACTGTCTTGGTAATCCCTTTAGAGCAGCCAGAGACTGAGAATATAAGACAAATTCCTTACGTCCCCTTATAGTGCTCTGTGCACATTAGACCTGGGTCATGCTGATGTAGGGAAAGCTTGTTATCACACTGCACCTATATGGTGTTTCATGCAAAGGCACAACCAGGTCTTCTATACTATCTGTTTCAAAATCATTTGCAAACAGTAAGAGCTGTAGCTAAAAAATACCACAAAGTGAGAAGACTCACATAAAGACATTTTTGGATGGACTCATCTTCCGAGAAATAAAGGGGGGAAAAAAAAATCTCTATCACAACAAAGTAAAAAAAGGAAGCATTTAAAAATGAACTCATACAGGGTAACTGACTTAGTACATTCAGCAGAATTAGGGAAAAAAGAGCTAGAACTCTGCCACTTCATAATTAAACATCATACCACTGAAATTTTTAAGAGCCACTTAGGAAGACATGAGGTTTTCCCTAGGAAACTGTTAACTTCAAATTCCTCATGTCTCTCCATGAAGAAGCCTAAGGCTGTACCAACATCTCAACATGGCATCCGAGTGTCACAATGATATAACACAGTACCCGGGAATTTCTTTGAGTTGTACCAGCTTAGGAATGACTTGCCTCACCTAACTTCAGCCATATGAACATCTCTCATTTAGGCTCCTATACAGCAAACAAGTATGGACAGAAATAATAATCCTCTGGAGATGTCTATTTCTCTCTGCAAATATAATTCAGGTGTTTAACTTTTAGGCAACTTTTACTGTCAGTTAGGTGACAGTAATCCAGGGTTCATCTTACTGCCTGCATTTTTTTAAAATACTGAGCAAATTGAGCTAGAAAGTACTTCTAAGGCACTAAAAGAAAACATCACAGGCCAGCGTTGTTTAAATAACTACCAAATTCTGGAGATACAGTTAATTCTGCAACTAGAACTGCTTGATCTCAGCTAATCTAGAAGTACACAGGTGGTTTTATCTGGAGACATTATGTCTGTGCTGAGTATAAGGAACAGGGCTACTTTTCTTCTACTGCGGAAGTCTGAGAAAGGAAGAGTGATTTCATTCAGAGTTCACACTGGCAGTAGCCAGTAACAGCTTTAGTAAATGGGAAATTGCATGGAATATTCCATTTTGAAGTTATGCCAATTATTCTTTGCCAGAGATGTTCAAATGGTACAAACAGAGATAGCAGCATTAATATTTGAAACACGCTGGCAGCTCCGCGGAAGGCACAGTCTGCGCCCCAAAGAGCCTGCAGTCCAGTTCTGTAAATGGCCACAAGCAGGAGGCACAAAAGGAAACTTTTGTGTGATTACCCCCAGTGCTCTTTGACAGCTACGTATGGTCTCGGTGACAAAACCATTTCCTCCCACCTTAGTTATTCAGAATGTGTTGTGCAATGCAATCCTCAGTTCCAAACATTTAATGAAAAGCCACATGCACTCATCTCATTTACTAAAATGGAACGGTCAAATTATGTGTTTTACATTAAGCAGAATGAAAAGTGCACGTGAAAGGTTCCACACAGAACTTACAACATTGTATTGCCAGATAGAAAAGAATGTTTTACTTCAGGGTAACCAAACAGTCTTGTTGGAGGAAGACTGAATTTCATCCTAAACTAAAAGGAGTGTTTCAATCTAAACAAATCTCAGAGAAGTAGAGGTTTAGAATTACATACATACAAATCAATAATATTTTCCACTATAGGATAGGCTGTTTGTATAACAAATAGTCTGTCTTGCTCAAAAGAGGAAAAAGTAGCCTAAGCTAGATTTGGTAGATAAAACTTGGTTTTCTCTTATTACTAATTCCTTCCCTCTAATCTTTGTAAATATGCTGTCTGCCTTGGTAAGAGAAAAAGAAACCAAAACAAACCAAAGAAACCCCCAAAATAATCAGTGTAAGGATACTGTATTTCACTTGATTTGCACTAATGGTCACTTCAATACAACTGGCAAACACCTGAGCAATATGCCCATGTGCATCCAGCACACTTTAAGAAGTGAGATGTAAAGCCACTTCTGCAACACGTCATATCCCTACACAACTCTGCAAACTCTTCAAAGGTTAATTAGATAGCATCTCTGCTTGGCTGTATGTTCTAATTTAGAAGCTGAAAATGCAGGTATCTGTGAAGAACAGATGCCTCTTGAGATCAGTTTTTAATAAAAATAACAACAAAAAAAACCAACCAAAACCAAACCAAAACAAAAGCAGGGCATGCCTGAGGATGCAGGGAGACTCCTAGTCCTAAAGGTTTAAGTAACATTTTAGGTTTAAATAATCACAGTATGCAATACTTAAGGGTTTAGTATATATCAGTATCACATACTGGGACCTTCTAAGTGTAACATACTAAAAGCAATACGAAGGTCTTAGAATCTGTATTGCAAATGCTTCATTTACACATGTCCACTCTGTAATACAATTATTTATTATGTCACATACCCAAACAACAGACCTACACAAAGCCTTCCTTGAATTTACTTTTGAATTTACATTTGTGGTCATCTTTAACATTAAATTGCTCTAATGTAATAGACAACCATGCTTTGTACCACCTGTGTTCTGAAACTAGCAGAAAATGTTCCAGTGTGCTTAGACTGAGATATTTTACCACAGGAATGCATGATACCAGTTCTTTGAAGCTGGGTTACCAGAAAATTTCTGGGTGACTGTTTTACTATTTGTGTATCTATATAATCTATAAAATGCTAAGCACCCTTCACCTCAACTTGTAATGCAGCTTGCAGAAGGTAAAAAAACCTTAAGAAAAATAGTAATAGCGCAGAGTTGCTTTTCCCTCTTCTCAGTTACCTGTCAAATATTCTTGAAAGGAATAAAAATCTCACACTCATATAAAAAACCCTCCAAATAATAAAAAACCAAAACATTAAAAAAAAGCCCAAAACTCCACAATTAAACAAATATATATAATGTCTTTTGAAGAAATTTAATAATGATGATTACACTGTACAATAATTACCAGTGGAGATCATTTTGACAATATTTGTATTCGTTCCTTACCTGCTTTACTTGTAAAAACCTGAAGATTCAAAGATTTAGATACATCTGGGTCTTGACAGTAATTGTATCCAAAATTCACAAGTCTATGAGCAAATAAAGACCAATAAAGATCAATTCATCACAACACAAAGATCATGACAACAGTCACTATGTAATCAAAACGTACTAATTAAGTTATAATCAAATGTTCTCTAATGCAAGTCAAATTAAGCTTTAATCAATCCACTCAATGCTGTTAGAAATGAGAATCCCAAGACCGCACACTTATCAGAAATCAACAGTTTTGATTACACCCTGCAAACTTCATATTCTTTTATTGCATCATTGTCCAACCATTGCTGTATTTTGAAGTGAAAGCACAACCTGATCAAGTATGGGAAATCCAAACATTCATCATACCTGAGAAATGCAAGGCTTTGCAGCTTAACTCTAACAATTCCTAAGTCTGTAAAGCTACATTTTAATCTTCAATTAGCCACACTAATTTCAGTGGAAATACCCAAAAAGAAAAGCACAAAAATCACACTCGCATGGAACCTGTTATACCATGACATTCCTTTTCAGTCCTGTGCTGCCCGTGCTTTAATGGTTTTACATATCTTTAAATCTACAAGTCCTATTTTTGCCACACAAAACATGCAACAGAAGATTGTAGCCTGTCTGCTTTCGCTGTTTTAGTTGGTTGGGTTTTTCTCCAGAAAGGATTTTGATTCTGTAGGGATTTTCCCCTAAGTCTTCTGCAGTTATTTGGGAAAAAAAAAAGAATAAAGATATAGTTCTTTGAATATATATTATAGCTCATTGAAGCTCTTCCAAGAGTTGGATTTTTTCAGTACTAACTGCAAGAAGATACGCTGCCTCTTTAGGGCAACCTGCACGTGCAGTAGCACCACATGGAACTTTCTGCATAGCACTGAGGCATTCTGAGAGCCACACTTTGGTCAGGGTGGAACTCAACTACCTTTGGTTATTGATATCTGATCTAGTAGCTTTGGCCTCCCTTTATATGTTCACAAAAAGAAACAGGTCTTTTTGGAACATAAATTCAACTGACTGAAGACAGATGAGAATGAAATGAATTATGACAGATTCAGCAGAGCCAGATCATCCTGACAAGTTTTTCCTCAATTAAAAGGGGGCCTTAACGACAGAAGCTCAGATGCAGTCATGTGTACAGTAGACACAGACAGAATCAGATGAATCTTAGCCTTTGCAAGTGCAGGCTGCCTGGACATAGCATGCTAGAGGAGAAAAGAATACAGACAGTGTCACATAGGCTATAAAAAGGAGCTACTGGTCTGGTTAATTGGCCAGTGAAACATGTAACAGACATTAAAAATGGAGAGCTTCCCTTGACAGGAATTTTGACATTACCACTACATGTCCAAGATTAGAACAAATCAATTGAAGTAGGTACAGAATACTCAGAGGAAGGAGAGATTAACCTATAGCTAGTTCTTCAGACAAATAATTTTTTCAAATGGCACCAAAAAGCAATCCAGGATTAAATTACATTTTACAGTTAATCCTGATTAAAATGATAGGAACTGGAGGTTTGGACATGGTGTTCATACTATTCATGTGTTGCAGTACTATGGTAGGCAACTGCAAACAAAGGTGCTGTGGTTTGGACAAATGTTACTTAGGTTTACAAAACATTACCTCACATATTAAAAAGAAAGCAAACCAAAACATTAAAAAACACCCTTACTTTAATTGTGTGTCATTTATGGAAATATCCAGGTGTGATTCCAGCTGTTAACCAAAAATGAAAACAAAACTGTTATTTTTTGAGGTCAGTATATTATGATTAATATTTAGACCAGTAAAATGTGTCAAACTCACATTTCAACAGATTCAACATTTTAACGAAGTTTATTTATCCTCCTCTAATCCTTACAGACATCTCAAAAACATAAAATATTTTTTTTTGTAAAAACAAACAAACAAAACCCAAAAACCACCAACCAAACCCATACTTTGAGATGTTTAACCTCCTGCATTAGAGCAAAATTCAGCCACTAGGACAAAGGTCCAGTAACAATTACATATTCCAGAGCTGTAATTTTTATGTTCTGTTCTCTGTATTTTGGCTGCAACAGATTTTCTTGTGTCACTTCAAACTGACACAATATTTAGTACATGGTTTCTTTGTCTAACAGATTTGATAAGCCCGCTTTACACTACTTGAGTATAACATAGTATAGTGTCAGGAAAATCACATCTGGGTCAACATCTGTGCAATTCCACTGAAGTTACTTTACCATGGCACACTTTGAATCTGACTGAATATATTCTTGAAAAGAACAGAATGTAAAAAAAACCGAAACAAAACACCACAACCCACCCACAAAACCAACAAACTACACCAGGCAACCAACAAATAAATGGAAAAACAAACCCCATCTTTCCTCTACAAAAGTTCCAATAATAAACCACACTGAAACAGATCTCTGCATCGGTGCCTGGAACGCATGATTACATCCCATTCAAAACCATAGTATAAAAAAAAAAGTACTCGAGACTTACTATTGAGTTAAAATTTTCATCAGGATAAAACTGGACACATTTTAAAGTATTCTTTGATTCCTGAAATTAAGAGGATGTGTTTTGTAACTGTTAAAATAGAACGTGTATCATACAGACTGAAAAGTGACTGGATACTCCACACCATTCTCCACACCCCACTAACAAATATGCAGAAGTCAGGGGACAAAAGACAACTTTAAAAACCACACATAACCCCCCACAATAGCACTGTGACATGCTTCCTTCCTGTCCCTGATCATTATCTGCCAATCATCTATAATTGCGTGGGCTCTCACTTGAAGCACAGCACTACCTGTCTCAGACACACACATCTTCTAGAAGGTTATAAAAAACATGTTTTCCGTAACTACCTATATGGCAAAAGGAACTGTACCTTACCATTTTTGAACTGACCAAAGTATGTCAGAAACAAGAACAGGAATGTGTTTCTCCATCACAGTCCACTTCCTGTTATTTCCTAACACCCGTATTTTTTTGGTGACTAAGAAGAGTTAAGAAAAATCAACTTTCATTTACATAGAATACATCAGGGGCAAACAGCTCCTCAGACAAAACAAACAAACAAAAAATAAAGCAAACCCAAAGAGTTTCAGGATTTCTAGCCAAGAACCTGCCCTCCTTCGGTCACTCAGTAACTGTGTACAACGTATTTTCTAGATGTGAATTCTCCAGAATGAAGACATTATACTTATTACAGTTTTTTGGTAGATTTAGATCCTTTTGAACAAAAGACCTTCTGTAGAAAAAAAAAAAGTAAAATAAGAACCCCATTCTTTTTTTATAGAAAGCACTACGACCACCAGTCTTGCAATTTACTATGCACAAAGGCAAGTCTGGCTTCTGCGTTAGGTTATTTGAGGCAGGAAAAAGACAGACTACTATCATGAAAAACGAACTCACACTATCATTGCTCCCCACGCTCAAACCTTTACTATCATGAGACAGGTTGGAACGAAGCTACTTGAATGACTTTCATCTCACCTTTGGAACAATGTAGAAGAGCCTCTGTTCCATCATATCCCATTGTGCCCAAATGAGATCATCTGTAACTCTGGCTCTTGGAAGCTGACCCGAGTTTTGAATCACCTAAAGGGAAAAAAAGAACATTAGAAGCTGTCAAATAAGGTTCTGTAACAATTAAGCACAGTCTGTGCTTTAAAGAGATGACAGAAGAGACGCAAATACAAAGGTACTTAGAAGGAATGTGCTACTTGTTAGCTGCACAACGTCTACCTTTGTTGTGTGCAAGGTGCTCAGTTCAAGATCAGAAGCACAGTATTTCAGGGTAACCTACACTACTAGCTTAAGAACGTCACCACTTAAGCTGCCCAAAGTGAACAAAGGAAAACAGAGAGCACTCAGACAAGGGCAGAGGAGTGAAACAGGGCAGTCAGTGCAGGATCGCCTACAGTAATCATTGAAGGAAGATGTCTTGGCTCTACAAGGGATTCCTGTCCAAAGCCTCAGCCATATGATGGACAGCACAGGCAGTAGGGAAAGGGCTACAACTGTGGAAAACTATTGCAATTGTATCAATGTATGCTTGAAAGATGTGGGAAATTTCATGTCTAACCATGTTAGAAGGACATCAGACAGATCTACTTTTGCTGATTACACTCTTATTCTTTACTCCACTACTGTAGTTTAGCATATAAAATGCATCTGTTTTAAAAGCAATTATAAACTTTGAGGAAACCATTAAAGACTTCTAAGTGACTGGAAATCAGGACCTTAACTTTTTCCTTCCAAGTCTGTGTTTCTCTCCATAAAGTGAAACATATTAAATGTTTGTGTCATGAAAACCTGTATTATATGTATGCTTATTAATAATAGGTGTTTTAAGCAAAACATCCACAATTTGTTGAAGACAAACTCATATGAAGAACAGGAAAAAGATGAGAGAAAAGGGAGATTGGAATATTTGCGAGCGTCTTTCATTTGCTTGTTTTTTAAATGAATCCTCTACTGGGACACAGACTCCCAAAAGGCAAAGTTAGGAAGGTGACTATGCAAATACTTAAAATGGTTTAACATTTAATATATATACACTAGGTTTACTCCCAACTTCTAACATACAGATGCATTCGGCAAACAAACACCAATAAAATAAGTAACTTTCCTCATAGATTACACAGTATACAGGTTTTGCAGTTTTCTCCTTAGCTGCATGTGTTTCCATACTATAAATACTTACACTTTGTGTTGCCCCAGTATAAAACAACAAAGTTAGCTAAAATTACAAATGTTTAAATTTTCAGTTAAAGAAAAAAAACCTCAAAACCAAAGATTTGTCAAGTCTTACCACTTTGTGTTCTTCTTCTGCAACCACATGAATGTCAAATTGTTCAATATCTTCAAAACATATACAGAAATTTGTTACAAACATACATTTTTATGTGCTTGTATACAGCTTATTAACCAATCCCACCTCTTAGAATGCTACAAGAGCACATCAGGGCCATCAAAGTTCAACTCAGTGTAAGAGGAAATCTGTAATAAATGAACACAGGTGCCTCTGCAGAGACCTGGACTCTTCCTTTCCTGAGCTGAGGGTGGCTTCAAGCACCGACCTCATGGAAACCGTTCTCTGCCCCCATTGGTGCAGCACCATCAGGAAAAGTACTCACTGAAACATGCCCAGTCAAGACAAAGAGCACACTTCTGAAGAGCCCACAGAGCAGTATGCCTGTGCCCAAGACTACACCCTAGCCCTGTTACACTTGCTAGCATGAATACCACCTCATAGTTCTTTCCCATGCAAAATTCCTAAAAGTTACTGGCAGTTTGCCTGTGCATAGGGTGCAAGAGCCACTCAGCAGATGTTACGTTTCTGATAAGAGTTCACAGCACTACATGAATGAGCTCTGACCACTTAAGCCCAGCTACCTAATTGCTAGTTTAGCAGAGAAAATGCGCCTCTCCAAAAAGATGGGAAAAGCAATCTCACTCTACAATAAAACTGAAAGGCAAGAGGGATAAAGAGCCTCTTCCAAACAGCCAGCTCTATCCATTCCCTGCCATTACATTAGGCTGAACATACAAAGTCAGCTGAATCCAAGGAACTACTGTCCTATTCTTATCCCACTTGTAATGTGTCAAATCACAATCCATCCCTCACCGCAAACTGATCTGCTCTGAATTTATATAAAGCTGTAAAATATATATATATAAATATAGTGCTATAAAAGTCTATTTCAGCTTTTTTAGAAACAAAGATAACTGATGAATGCATGAACTAAACAAATAGGCGCAGTCAAGGCTGGCCATCCTGCTAACATTCAAAAAAAATCCCATTAAATTAGACAGTTTTTGAAAGAAATTTGGAATATCTAGAAGGCTCATACCTTCCCCCCCCCCCCCGTTTGGAGTGTTTCGGGTTTTTTTCCCCGTAAAAGTCTACCAATATATTAATCTACAACGATCACCTTAAAGCAAAAGAATGACAATGTACTTTCAAAACATTAACTCACATTTATCTTCTGAAACCAGCAAGAGGCAACTTTCTGTAGAAGTATTTCTGCCTTCAACTGGATAAAGAAACTATACAGAAAGTTTCACAAAAGTAAGTGAATAACCAAAGTACTTCAGAGCACTTATCTAAAATGGTGGTTTTCAGCTGAATATTTACCTATTTTTAAATTAAGAGAGTCACAATAATGGTATTTAATAAAAAGAGCTATTATTACAGACTAATAATCATCAAGCACTACAACTGCAAGCTTCAGGGGACTGAAGAGAAATTAAGTAGCCGCCTTCATGTCAGTGAAATACTCTGCATCAAACGTTTTATAAAGTTTCTCATTTTTTTCATTTTATCAAGAAACACAGGCTCACTATCTCTCTAATAGTTGCAAGATAGCAAGAGATACTTCTGGACCACTTTTCCTTGCTAGCATAGTTGATTATAAAGGTCTATATTTAGATTAGTTGAATAATTTACCTGTACTCGAACACAGCTATCCACAGCCTTTAGAACTCTCACATTATTAATAGGATGAATTTCAATTAGCAAGGTTAAATACTTGGATACTGCAAAAAGAACATATTTTAGATAATTTTTTTTATACACAATTTCATTTTCTACGTAGAAATTACTTGGGGGTTGGGAAAGCAAAAGGGTACAATATTTTTAGCAGTATTAAAACAATCTACTTGTAGTACCTGACTGTAATAGCTGACTTACTCTTTCTTCCTCAGTATACTGACGGAAGCTGACAGCTAAGGGGAAAACAAACAAACAAAACCCCAACACAGTGAGTATACATTTTTCATATTTGTCTTATTAAACATTCATGGAGAGCAAGCATCACCATGTTTTTAACCAAAACCATATATGAACACATATGAAAGATCTTCTAGATGTTGAAGGCACATATAAATGCAGGAGGGGGAAGTGAACAAAGGGTCAGTGTGCCTTAGATTTTTACTTTAAATGAGCAATATCCTTAGAACTGTGTCTTTATGTTGTTACATACTTTTTTTGGTTATAGATCCATTGAAACGCATAAGATAGCTGTGTGAAACATATGGGTCAAAACAGATTTAAGTAATTCTAGACCCAAATATATCGACCTACTAAACTAAACCATCTTTACCATGACACAAAAAAATGTAATGATATAACTCATATTTACCCAATAATGTCCTTTCATTGTTGACTGAACAACTGACTATGCGTAGATCCCTCTCAAACATGTAGATGTGCTATAAAGAAACACATTAATGACAGTAAGTTTTTCTTTTAACTGTGTAAAGAAAACCATCTAATTACTCCTCCTTAGGAAAAGACTCTTGACCAATATACTGTTGTTATTTTTAAAGCAAATAATTTCATAGCCAGAAGAACCATGTTAAAAGCCCCAATGGTATCACCTTTTTTTTTTTCTTTTTTTTTTTTTTTTTGGCTTCTCCCTGAGCTCTAAGTTGCCACTATCAGACCTTTATGTAAATACCAAAGTCACCCATTTCTTACTGTTATAGGGACAGCTGCAAAAGCCCATCACTATAATTCCAGCCATGCAGTACATTCTATTTGATGCTACCATTTGTAAAAAAAATATTCCAGAACTGACTGAGGATGCACATATAACAAAGAAAACACAAAACATTTACTTCTTAACACCCGCTCAGTGTGAAGAAGAGCGGAAAGGGCTTGAATTGGTTGTTTAGAAATACAGAATGTAGATGTGGCACTTTGCTACTCCCCAGTCATTCAGACGTTCTGTAATGTTCTGCATCTTAATCCCACTGAACATCATTTGAATACATTCTCTGGTCTCCCTTCTGTTTCAGACAAGCATATACTCCTTAAGAACATCCTGTGTTTCAACGCATCAGAAGCTGAAACACTACAGCACTGTCTTCACCAGGGAGAAGCCTGGTATTGTTCTCACCTCATTCTGTTTAGTTTGAAGGTCATACAATCCAATGTGAGTATTTCTCTGATTTCCCTATGGATGAAAACAAATTATCACTGGCATCATAAATATATACAAAGTTATTTATATATAGTTATATACATACAGTTATTTACATATAAAGTCTCCTCTTCCCCCCATCCCTTGACACACATCGCCACGCACTTCCCTATCCCATAAACAGGCAGTTAATTATCTAATTCCAAGAAAGCAAGGCAAGAAAGAGAATAAAGATTTTTTTTTATTCCCTTCCCACCCACCCCCCTTTCTAAGAACTAACACATGGGCTGAAGCTGAAATGTGGCCAATCCACAGCCCACAAGCCACTACATAAGCCAAGTGCCTCTCTCTCACTTTGGTTCTAAAGTGGTTTTAGTTTTAGGCATTAGGGCCAGGAAGAGAGATGTCTGTAATAGAATCAAAGGGGCCCTGGAAGATTTAAGGCTGGTATTCCAACCAACCCACGAACACGGTGGGTCACAGCTCCAAAAGGGAGCACTAAAACATAAAATATCACCAAGCACAGCTTTCAGTGAGCTGGCTGCAGCCTCAAAAAAGGATTTCAGCTCTGCCTTAGGAAATGATTGTTTGAACAATAAATATATTTCACAAACTCAGATGACACCATTAGCCTCTACTTTTGAAAAGAAACATAATACACATCCTTTCTAGCTAACTGGAAATAACACAACGGTTTTCTTAGACTATAAATTGAAACTTTGCTTCTTAGCAATTTTTACCATGCTTTAAATTTTCAAAATATTTTAAAAATGAAAATAAAAATTCTGCTTGGCAGCATATCTTGTATATCAAAAGAAGCTGAAGTCCACTAATGTACTTCAGGTACAGGCACTAAATTGCTAAGTTTTAAAATTAAATCCAGCTGCACAGGCTTGTACGCAAACAGTGAGCATTTGTTTTTAACTAGGGCTTGGGGGAGAGGAGAGAAATCCGTGGTTATTTACAAAGTTACGGCATCTTGCTTTGTGAAGTTAAAACAAAAGCCTGAGTATTCTCTTCCTCAGGGGTCTATTTCTGAGCGTCTCATTATTGTTGTGGCAATGACAAAAGTCTGACTTCTGATTTAAACAAGGAAAACAAAACGTCTTTCTATTAAGACACAGGCTTCAGGCATCCTAATTTAAGGTTAAACAAGTGCTTGCACAACTAACCGCTCCTTCCAAGTGTATCTGAAATGCTAACAGCCTCTGTACTCAGCTACTGAAAAATACACTTCAGAAGACTGGCAAGAGGACTGCATCAGTGCCCGTAGCTGCGTGTAAGCCAAGATGCTTATTTTGATATTTAAAGATTCTTGTATTGCCTTGTAAAATAGGAGCACGGGTGCTAGAATTCAGTTCTGTTAAAAATATCTTTATTTACACCAACTATCAAGGCCATGACAGAGACACTGTCACAACTACAGTACATCACAATACTCTAAAATAAACTTGAAAATAAAGCTTATTCTCCACCTTCCCCTGATTTCATGAAGAATGCATGAGACTTCTTCCACTTAGCAGACAAAGGCTGTTTTCTATTTGTATCTGTTAGGAAATAAACCAGGGCAGCTCTGTTTAGTTTACATCCTTGTTTGTGCGCTATCCTCACTGACAATGTCACAGCTAAAGCCTGCTGCTACAAAACCAACAGGAAGGGCTCACAGACATGTAGTTGAGTCTTGCAGAAGTGGTAGCTCATTAGTTACAAACAGTTTATCATGAAGGGGGGAGAGAGAATGAGATACTGAATTGCCCGAATAAGATCTGTAGTCTGTTAGAAGCTAGAATTACATTCTGCTTTCTCCAATGTAAGTCTAAGGAAACAGGAGCACTACCTGCAGACATTAAAAGCAGTCTGTTTTTCCCAGGTAAGTTTTCCAGTGTGATGATGTCTATTAGCAGAACATATTAGCAAAGCACAAAGAACACTTACGTTTTAGAACAAGTTTGTAAAAATTTAAAAGAAGTGCCAAATAGGGGCCTAATACTACTTGTCATTCATCAAGATGCATACAGCAAGACTCTTCTTTCTTCTATGTGAATATGAATGGATACTCCTCTTAAACAGCCTGCAGCAATCTCCAAAACCACAGAACTACTCCCGCACGCTGTCAATGGACTGGTTCAGAAAAGGAAACATATGGATGGAATCCTTTTAAAATCAGCAGTAAATTTTAAAAAGACAGATGGGGACACACAGTACTCCCAACACATGCTGGTTTTTTGCATTCTACTCTTGAGAGAGGGAAAAGAAATAATTTAGTCCTGATTTAAGGTACCAAGAGTCCCAAGATGTGACTGCAGCTAACACAGATGTAACCAATTCAACAAAGCACTGACATCAGGAAAGGCACAGCCTTAGCAGCTCAGGACCCAGCCTGTTCAGGACACTGATGAGTGATGTGCAGCTACAGCCTGGGCCACCACATGTGCTCCTACCAACATGCAAACCATCTAGACTAACACGACCTTTGGGGTGGACACACCCTCATGTTCTTACCACGAACGCAGGCAAATGTGGATGGAGGTATTGATTCCCACTGACATCAACAGCACCTAAGCAGGTACCAACACTTCCAGCTACTGAGCAGAATTTTTATTGATCCAAGGAAAAAACATGTACCACGCACAATGAACAACTTTCCTCTGGGAGGAGCACCATCTATTTAAGGCAATATGGTGGGTATTTGGTCACTTCCTCCACACCACACACTTCCTCCCACAATACAGGTTACAAGCAGCCAAGTTCTCCAAACTCCACCAACAGTTTTGACCAGATCCCTACTGACTACAGTGGGAGCTTAGACCCCTAGCATGCAGGTAGACACCTACGTTTAGATGTGTGAACCTTGAGCTACAACTCATCCCTTGTGCCAGCTGCAAGAGGCTGACAGCATACAAGGCAGATAGACTCTGCAGTCAGAGCCCTCAAAAAGCTTAGTGTGACATTCCACATGTGCTAGAAAACACCAACATCACACACAGGCCATACCAGATCTTCTATTGGGAGCTAGACGGGTTACTCTAGATGGGTTACTTTTCTTAAGTCTTTCTAAAGTTTTGAGCAATGGCAAGAAAAAGGAAAAAAAAAAAAAGGTATATTCTTTAGTGTTGTTTTCATGGTTACTGTTGTCTTGTACAGAATCCCCTCCCTATGCTTGTACTAAAGGAAGCATCCACCCACAGTTAAAGTGCATTACACCTTGCTAAAGCCTCACCTCTTCCCTTAACCCTACAGAAGCTGGAGAGTTTTAGCATTGTTGAGCCAGAGGGGAATGAAAGACCTCTCTATTCTACTGGAGTCTGCCATCTTCAATGTGTACTCTTCAAGAACCAAGATCCTCCAGAGTCCAGCTGGGTCTACAGATTTCTCAGAGATGCACAGAGAAGCACATGCTGTCTGATCAAGGGGAAACCCATTCAAACCATTTAAAGTAACCTCTTGGAACAACAGGCATTTCAACCTAAAAGCTACTACATGTGCCACAAAGACCAGAACCCCATGTTAGAAAGCATAGCTCTAAATACTTCAAGACATCAAATAAACAACAGTTACTTGAGAGTACTTGCAATAAAGTGCTACAGATGAACCTTAAAGTAACAAAGAAAGGCAGAAGCAGAGTTAATGTTAGATGAATGACATTCTTAACATACATATTGGGAGGGGGAAACATCTAACTAAAGCAGTGCCATGAATAGTTAGACTTTCCTGAGAAATTTTGAGGGTGAAAGAATGTGCAGCAGCACATTCGAAGCACATACAAAGAGCCTGCTTGTTAAAGAACGGGATTTCACTCAGATGGAAATTCTGGCCCCCAAAACAACCAACAGCAAAACCACCGTGGACTCAGTACTTTACTCTCCATTTCATCATTCTTAACCTTTGTCTGAAGTGGAGACAGGTATTTTCCCATTGCCCCACCTCTCGAGCTGTAATCAATCAAGTTTTCATGTTCTAAACCTCACTAAAAAAAGATTTTAAGTTACAAGGACTTAGGCATAGATACACATGCAGTGTTACTCTCTGCTGCATTTGTATTCAGTTTTGAGACAGACTTACCTTCCAAGTATAAATAATTTTTCCATTTCTTTCAACATTTACAATGTATAGTGCTGAAGAATTCTCAGAAGTATCTGAAATGAGAATTATCAAAAGATGCAGGATTTACATTTGAGCTGGTTCATCATACAATTTATGCAATCTTTAAGCAAAGATAACTAAATACATTTTTACATATAAATACTTATTTGTACATGCCAAAATTACTCCCTGCTGGGAAGAGAGGGAGAATATAGTTAAGGGGTTTCAAAACACACTGGCAAGTTTATAAACACTTCATTATAATTGTTATTCTAGTGGCCACTGACTTTTGTGATGAAAACAAAGTGCTTTTTCGCTCTTTCATGCACAGAAAAAAAACAATTGCATTTATCCATTATACACAACGAAGGGTTCAAACAGTTAAGCTGCACTCCAATCCCCAGAACGCTCCAGGGAGACAGAACTAGCTGGAGGAAAAGTATCACTTGTTCCTACCTCCCCCTTTAGTGTCCCCCAACCCCTAAATCCAAGAACCACAGGATTAAACACCATATACATTTATATAGAGAGATATATATATGTATACACACAACATACCTACAAATACAAGGGAATTAAGTATAGGACAACAGATATAATGTGGGGTGTGAATGAAAGAATAGGGTTAAAAGGGAAACAGACGATCAGGAAGCTAGGATGGACACAGAAAGAGAAGGGCACATCTGGGCAAAGCAGTGCAAAATAAAAAGTTAAGGGAAAACACCAGAAGAAAGATAAAATGTCATACGCAAGATGACAAAAACACATGCTTTCCTGATGCTGCTTCTCTGTTTTCTAATCACTGCAGCCACCAAAAATGTGTTTATCTCAGATGGAACTTTCCCTAAAAGTGGAAATTTTGGCCTTAATAAGGGTGACAGCTGCACGATTGGTCCTAGTTTTAAGATAAAGGTAGCCTGCGGTTCAGTAAGCATCAACAAAAAGATTTCTCCACAACTTAACTTGCAGTTAGTAATCATTGATAGAGAGAATACCTGTGAAAATTAAATTTCACAAGCCCCATACTATGAATTGGCTTGTACAGCTTGCAGTGATAAAAAAACTTTTTATGAGTATTTTCAGGTGGAAATAAATTCTGTATTTTGTTGTGGGAGGACAATGAAAATCCTGAGTGCACATTTAACAACATATCACTTTCTACTGGTTTCAGATGACTCAAAGTACACTGCAGTACCACTACATTAGGTCAAGCTGGTGATGACTGAGACAGCCTCAGATAACCATATATTCTGCTCTTCTTTTAGTGGAAACTTCCCAGAATTTAACCACGACCTCAAACTTTCAAGATGAGTACTAGTCTCCACACTTCTCTCTCATACAATACTTCGTCAAAATAGAATTTAGCTAGAGAAAAAAGGTCCACAAGAACTCTCCACGTCAATGAATTTCTCTACCATCTGACACAGAGCTCTTAAAGGTGTTGAAAAAGTTCAGTGTCAGAAGCAAATTTCACATCATTGAACATTGTCAATGGGAATACAGAGCCAACGAAGAAGCGTCTGCCTTTGTCAAGTCCTGCAGTAAAATTGCATTCCTCATCCCCACAGCTAAGACCAGCAGATGAAGTGCTGCAAAAGAACCAACCCAACCTGCCTGCCCAGCAAACAACTCTTATCAATGTGCTCAGGAGAATTCACTATTTGCTTTCCTGAAGGCCATTATATGCAGCTCATATAAAGAGAAAAGGGCTGACTGTCTTCACATGCTGGTCCCCTTCCATCATCATAGCTACTTCCAGCTCTCATCCAATTAGAAATTCTCACATGCTATCAAGGGCTTTCAAGTCCTCAGGAAAGAAAAACATGAAATATTAATTTATTCATATTTAGCATCTGGAACTGACACAAAAGTACCATGACTCCTAAAAATTACATGCTTTCTGTGAACAGGTATTTCTTCGATGCTTAATTCAATCTTTTCAAATTCCTATCTCCCACCTTCACATTCCTAATATAACTGCACTACGTCAGGGGAAGAAGTCGGTATACACGTTTAAAAGTTGAAATGCAACTCAGCAATGCTTGTACCTGATCAGATGCACCTTCCAACTTAGATTCTTCTGATACAGGATTATCAGGGACACTTACTGAACAAAGAGTCTGCACTACAGTTTAAACAGCTGAATACAATTGTCCCTCTCCCAAACACAAGTCAACATAGGTTAATTGAGTCACTGAATTAATCACAGATGAACTGATAAATTCATAGATTAATTTATTAGATGTGGAGAATTTCAGCATTTTACCTCAAACTCCTTCCGTACATCATTCAACAGTTAGTTCAGCAAACTATTTGGCAGTAGCAAATTTGGTTAACTGATGGCTTGGTAAATAACTTTCTCTTATTAAACCAAAAAAGGCTGGTACCTTCTGGTTTACCTCCAAACAAGTTCTTATGAAACTATTAACAGCCCTTGCGATGCAAGAAGCCAGTTAGTAAATACCGAGTTAATTAAAAGCAACCAAAAGCGCTGATGTTTAAAGTACCTCACACAGTGCGTTAGCAACAACCTATTTCTATTGAAGTAATAACTATTACAGTATTTATCTTTTTTTTTTTTTTTTTTTTAAGTTTCCATCAGTTTCTGGTAAGCAGATTTGAGCCAGCTGCCCTGCAGGCGAATGAGAACACAAGAAAAAAACCAGGGCCAAGAATACAGCCGGGGTCATTCTTTTTCCAACCACTGTATCAACCGCTTGCTGCGCCCACCAGCCATCGCACGCTGCTGCGACAGCTAATGCTGCGTCTAATTTTAACTAGCGCTCATTTACCACATAGACGAAAGTGTTTGGGTTGGTTTTTCTTTCTTCCCTCCCAGGAAGGGTGGTAGTGTGGCAGACTCACGCTAAAAGGTTTTTTTTTTTGAGGGAAAAAAAATGAAAAAAAAAACATAAAGTGACGTGTGAAGAAGTAAAAGAAGCTGCGGAGCGCAGCAGATGTGCAAAGTGCTTTCGGTACGTGCGAAGTTCCCTGAAAACATCAGACTTTCGGACTTCCCCGCCTCGTGTACCCCGGCCACGGGCACCCGAAGGACGAACCCCCCCGCGGGGCCCGGCGGCGGCCGCAGCCCGGGGCTGTGAGGCCCGGCCGAAGGAGGCAGCGGCTGCTTCCCGCACCCTGCTCCGCTCCGGGTCACTTCGCCGCCGCCATCAGCCCCGACCCCCCCCACGGCCGGAGACGGCGCGGCCCTGGCGAGAAGGCACAGGCCGCTGGGGAGCCGCACCCGGGGTCTCGCCTTAGGCCCGGCTCCTCCTCCCCGGAGACGGCCAGGAGAGAGCGGCGGGCCAGAGGGAAGGAGGGGGCTCTCCCTGGCCCTTCCCGGGGCAGCGGAGCCCGCCACGGCGTTACCTAGAGCCGCGGCCCAACCCCGCGCCGCCAGCCAGGGCACCACATCTCTCTGCAGGTCAAACTCGGCTACCAGGTGCAGCAGCATAGCAACCTTCTCTCGCCCCAACCCGGGGCAGGAACAGGGAAAACACCACCCCACCCCTCTTCAGCCGCCGGACCTCCCGCCCCGCTCACACCGGCTCCTACGGCGCAGCCGCCGCCGCCGCCGCCATTGGCCCGCCCGGTCGGGCCGCCTCGGCGCCTATTGCGCGCGGCGGATGTCACTCAGCTGGAGGCGGTGCTGAGTGGCCGGGCGCTCTCCCGCCTCCCTCCGTCCCTCTGTGCCGGCGGTGGGGCGGGGCCGGGCTGGCGGGACGCGGGGTTCCGGCGGGGCCGGTGTCGCCACTAGACCCGGTAGTTTTCCGCTTCCTACCGGGGAACGGCTGCGGCCGGGTCAGCTCCTCAGAGCCTCGCCAAGGGGAGCAGCCTGCGCGCAGGTGGCCGGGGGGCTTGCAGGCGTCCTGGAAGGCCCTGGTTTGCCCGTTGGAGCTGGCTCCCGGGCTGCTCCCGTAGCGTGCTGGAGGGAGGGACGACCGGTCCTTCCTGAGGCTTCGCTCCCGGAGTGACTGAAACAGTTGCCTCTGTGTGAGGTCTGGTGTCGAGCTTCAGCCGCCCTGGGTTCGCTGGTCGGAAGGCCTCAGTCCCGGGTTACCCTCCTCGCGTTCCCCCGGCAGCGTGAGGTGTTCCCAGAGTTTCCTGCAGCATCCCTCTGCGCTCTCAGATCACTCTGTCGATAGATAGAGTCTCTCTGCAAACTGCTTTAGCAGACTTCCAAGAGGTCCCCTCGGACTAGGCTTGGCCTGATTCTGCTTTTCATCTGTCTGCTAGAGAAGGAGGATTCAGCGTAACCGTAGGGGGTTTTGTGGTCTGTTTGCTTGGAGTATTTTTAGCTTTTGAAAATATTTGTAGCACTGATAAGATGTTACTTCATCACTATCTATAGCTTGCCTGTAATTACCATTTCCCTTCTGACATGCGCTGGCTGATGTCAGACAGCTAAAAGTGGCATAGAAGTGGGTAGGCTGTAAGGGTGCACACCAAACCAGACATATGGCGAGTACAAAACAGCTTGAGCCTGTTCTGAGAGGTAATCCGGTACCAAGTTTTTTCTCCCTCATTGCTAAGCTTCAGAGCTATATAAAGACCTGATGAGAATCAGGTATGCCTGCAAAAGTGCGGATGAAAGGCGAGTTGATAATCAAAATGCAGAGCAGACATACGCTTTCTCTCAAACCCCGTATTGCCAAATTTTACAGTTTTATCACATGTTTCATAATCAGCATTCTTCCTCAAGCTCCTTGGGATAAGTGGTTATACAACAATGTCAGCGTATATTTTCACTTTTGTGAAATAAAGCTTGAAAATGAAATATTTATTTCAGAGATAAAAGTAGAAAATGGTCAAAATGTCCCAAATAGAATGATTTTTTAAGAGATGAGGTGGGGCTAGTTCATGATTAGGAGTATTTGGGAATAACACAACCGGAGAGGCAGGCAGAGGAGGGAAATGAAGCCAGTAAAATGAGTGATTCTGTATGTGCAAAAAGGGAAACTTTCACATGGAGAAAACCTGTACAAGAGCTATAGAGTGCATTTAAGGCCAGGATGGGGCCAACTGGCAGAATTTTTGTTATTTTCTTGCTATGAATAAAAACAAAATGTGGAGACGGGTACCAAAAAGTCTGCCTGTAACAGCAGACACACCGAATACAAAAGGAAAAGAAAGGAAATGAAATATAGCTGCCTAGTCTGATGATCCTGCATAAACAAAACAACTGTCACTGTTCTTTCATTTCAAAATCAACCGTGTCACTTATTGTAGGTCTTGAAAGAAAGCCCACATAACTGATGGATGAATTATTCTCTAATATTTACAGACTGAGAATCATATGACGATGCTCCTCTCTAGAGCCTCTTACACAATATGTGAAAGGCCTTTCAGACAGTAGGAGCTGCATGGGGTTAACCAGAGCAACCGGTGGCTCTGCTGTAGAACTTAAGCTGGTTACATGATGAAAGGAAATCGGAAATGTTATTAGATGATGTGAGCTGGTGAGCAGCTATGCAAACAAGTGGGTGTGGAGAAGATCCATTCGCTCAGGGACTGTGCATAGGATCTGTTCTCCATTCCTTACTCAGGAAAAGACTGGAAGAATTTGTTACTGGAAGAGTTTGTACTACTAAAGACTTCACAGTCAGGTGTGAAGTAGGAAAAACCTTAATTGTTGAGGAAATAGTTAATAAATTTTCCCTTCGGACCGTGTTTTCACTGCAAAGGACTCTGTTATTTTTTTATGCCCAATATGTTTGCATTATCTCACTGAAGTTTATAAATATGCTTTCTGGAGACTCCTGGCATAGAGTGAGACCTTACCTCTAGTGCACCATCCCAGGAACTTGGAAGCTTCTCTGATGTTAGTTGCTGAAACTGAGGCAATAGAAATTATCTCAGAAGTTTCCCTCCCTTTCAGTGAGAAGAAGGAAGTGGTATCTTAACAGATGAAGAGAATAGAGAAACAAGAAGAGAAGAGCAACCATGGAGAGCTGGGGAGACAGTACCAGCAGGAGCTGGAGGAATTGATGATGGCCAGCATCATTAAAGATAATAAAAAGTGTTTCTATAAATACCTTAACAGAAAAAGAAGACCTAAGGAGAATCTCTACTCTCTACTGGACATGGGAGGGA
Organism: Actenoides lindsayi; assembly: GCA_025331215.1. Lineage (NCBI taxonomy): Eukaryota > Metazoa > Chordata > Aves > Coraciiformes > Alcedinidae > Actenoides > Actenoides lindsayi. Next base: position 403 of record WTSP01006254.1, on the reverse strand, counting down.
ACCTTGTGACCAAGGACAAAGAAAAGGCTGAGTTGCTGAGTGCTGGCTTTGCCTCAGTTTTTGTCAGCAATGCCAGTTGCTACCTGAGCTTCCAGCTCCCTGAATTGAAAGACAGGGATGGGGAGCAGAATGCAGCCCCCATAGTCAGGGAATAAATGATCAATGACCTATTGTGCCACATAGATATGCACAAGCCTGTCGGAGCAAATGGGATCCCCCCCAAGGATACTAAAGGAGCTGGCAGAAGTGCTCACCAAGTCACTCTTCATTCATTATCAACAGTCCTGGCTAACCGAGGAGGTCCCAGTTGACTGGGAAAATGTGACACCCATCTACAAGAAGGGCTGAAAGGATGATCCTGGGAACTACAGACCTGTCAGTCTGACCTCGGTGCCAGGGAAGG
>WTSP01006253.1:0-32094 GCA_025331215.1 Actenoides lindsayi | reverse complement strand
ACTGGCGGCAGCGGGGCCGGTCCCGTCCCGGGCCGGGCGAGGCGGCGAGCGTCGCGGGGCCCCCGTTGAGGAGCGTGCGTCGCGGGGCGATGAACTCGCGCAAAGGTACCGTGCTGTGCCGGGCGGTGGGGCGAGAGCGGGGGGGCTGCGTGGCCGTCGCTCACGCCGGCTCCCGGCTATTCTCTTCTCCCCGGCAGTGCTGGCCCTGCAGGCCCGCCGGCGGCGGCCCAAGCAGTCCGCGGCGGCGGGCAGGAGGGACAAGCACCCGCCGTCCCACAAAAAGTGAGTACGGGGACCCCCGACACGCCGGGATGGAGCCTCTGTCCCCGGGACAGCTTCGTTGACTGTACTTCCCCCACGCTTTCGCTCCGCCGCCCCGTAACGGTTGTCAGGGCAGTCCCGCGGCCCGGCCCCTCTGTCCCCGGGCAGTCCCGGCTCCGCCGCTCGCCTTCACGGGGAGCCCGCCCGCTCCTGCCGCCGGGACGGACGGCAGCTCCCCGGAGGAACGCGCCTCTCCCCGGCTCGCACCGCGCCGGGGCCGGGCCCTCCCACGGGAGATGGAGCCACGTTCTCCCGGGACCGTCCCTAGCCCTGGGCTCAGCCTCCTTCGGGCAGGGCCTCCCCGTGCCGCCCGGGTCGGCCTTCCACCCCTGCGGAGACCGGCGGCGGGCAGCTCTGAGGAACCCTTGGTTGTCGGGGATCTGCGCAGCCTTGGGCTCCGCAGCCCTCGAGTCCCCTTTTGAATCAGCCTGCAACTCTCTCATTCTTATGGTCTTCTTTTTGTCCTCGTGCTTTCTGCTCTGAGCTTTCTTTCTGGCGGCATTGCCCCATCCCTGGGCAGTCCTTTCGCATCCCGATGACAGCTGCCTGATACACCCGTCCTGCTCTCCACCTGATACACCCGTCCTGCTCTCCTCCTCCTGCTCTCTACTGTCAGATTATTTCCCTTTCCTAAATGCATCTAATTGCCAGCAACGTGAATACCTGTATTTTGTTGTTGTTATTTAAGTCGCTGTTGATCTTGCAGAAACCAACCAAAACCATGGTCTTTTTTTTTTTTTTTCTTCCTCCCTGTCTACTGCTAACCCTTCATGTTCTTGTCACTGTCCAGTTCATGTTTTCTCGTTCTCATACCTGTTTTCATTGAATCATTTAGGAACAGTCTCACATCTGTGTAGTGTTCCCACTTTCACTACTCTTTTCTAGGATAATGTGGCTTTGGACTCTTTCTGTAAATGATTTTTTTTTTCTCCTCATAGGATTATGTGCTTCTCTCACTAACTTTTAGTGTGTTTTGTTCAGTGAGGCTTTATTGGTGACTCAGTCACGAATAGACTCTTGTCTTTGTTTTTGTTGCTTCGAGATCCAGTCCACCTGCTTTGCCCTGACAGGGAAACATCCCTTCTGATGTTCTTTATCCCTCTCTCTCTCTCTCTAGACAGTCTTTAGAACTGGGAAGCAGGATATGATGGACAGATGGATGTATATGGCATGGGTTAAAGACATTACTGTATGCTGTGGCAAATGATTCAAGGGGTAAAGTCTTTTTCTTTCAGACTTGTACAGAAAGAAATAATAATACATCACTCATCTTGGAGATATTTTTCTTTTCAGTTATGATGAATGTTGTGGGTTGGTTTTTTTTTCCCCTTTGAGATGGGTAAAAATAATGTCGTGCTGGCGTAGTGGACGTCAGTCGTTGATAGCTAACTTGTGCTCACATCCTGTTCTGCTACTGCTGTTTCCTCCAGCATTGTATGAAAGCTTCGCAATGCTTTCAGTTGTGTGAATTTGGAGTTACTGCAATGGAAACAAATTTCATGTGCAAGATATGCAGTCTTCTTGGGCCGGTTCCCTTGTTTCCAAAAACCTTTTGGAAAAGTCAGTTTGTAACATTATATGGATTTGTTTTGCTGCCTTGAAAACAGAAACAGGTGAAATTTTACTGTAGGTTCAGAATTGGTTTTGTAGCTTTCAGTTATGTCTTAACTACAAGGTTTAGAACTTCTGTAGTACTTAGAACGTTTAATATGCTTCTTAGGCTGACTTGAGATGTCTTTCTGAATGAGTTTGTCAAAAGTTTGCTTTCACAGACACTTTGTAAGTATCAGAACTAGTACTTTTTTCCTGTTTGCTGAAGAAACTGTCTCCTGTTAAGTCAGGGTGCACAGTCAGTAGCTGGCCATTTGCCATACTGAGTTGGCATTTCCAGATGTAATGGCCCAGTCTGTTCAGTTGCCTCAGGAAACAGTGGTTTTGCTGTGGTAGACAACAGAGACATTTCTTTTCTGCTGTATATGTTTTTCTCTTCAAATCACTTTCATGCTATGGAGACCTCCTACTCTTTTATGCTTCTTTATGAAAGGGAACCTCCTTTCAAGTTTTTTAAATGTCCTTGCATATAGCTAAATAGTGAAGGCCCCCAAAGTAAAGCCAGCAGCAAACATTATTTTAGAAGACAATCTTGACAAAAGTATCTGTCTTGTTCTCTTCCTAGCCTTGTTTTGAATTCAACTCCTACAGCATATACTGGTGTGTTAGAGCTCTGCAGTATCTGTGATGCACATCAAATGCACAGTAGACACAAAAGAGAATGTTGATTTGAGGGGTGGAAATTCATACTGCAAGTTCCCTATAGTGAACTTGTTCTCTACGTGAAAATTGTGACTTGGTTTTGAATCAAAAGCTGGTTTTTGCGTTTTTTTGTTTTTTTTTTTTTTTTAAACTCTGTTTCTTAGGAAGACTCTTCTCTGCCGGGCCATAGCTTTATGGAGCAAATTCCATTGTTGCTGGTTAACAATGTGCTTCAAAGGAACTGCAGGATTCCTCTTCTAGAATTGGCTAGGAGAGTTAAATCTCATTGTAGCTTACTTGCAAGCTTTTGTTTGAAGAGTATTAAGATGATGACACAAAGAGAAGAAAAAATTACAGTGCTTTTTAACACTGAATAGCTTTTTGTCTGTTAGGACCTTAATTGCCATGGAAGGCTGTGAGATGGGTCCTCTAACTGCTCAGTATTGACCCCTAAAGTTAATTATGAGAACTGGTGGTGGTGAATCTGTTTTTTATGTAGTAGGGTGAAAAAAATAAGGAAGTAGAAGTTGTGGCATGTGTTCTGAGGAGAAAGCACTCTGTCTTGAATCGAGACTGTATCTAAAATGTCATGTAATAGTAAAATCTACTTGGTATGGCCTTACTTTGAATTCAGACATCCAGACTACTGAAAAGAATAGTATCTCACTATTTGAAGATAACTATTAGCACTTGATTTTGGTGTGCAGTGTGTAAAAAATAGTTATGTATTTTTCATCAGACAAAAGATTAATCAGAATGGTTAATTCAGATAGACAAGGCTGTTTGCTGTCCTTCACTTAGCACTAACAGAACCCAGTTATGTAAGAGATGGCCTCATGTACGTCTGCCTCTTGCCTTCAGCAGAATAGTAGGCTCTTTATGGTCAGATAGTACTGGCTTCAACTGGAACAAACTTCTGTATTGGTTATTTTTATTTTGCTTGACTTTACCTCTAAGTGAATATGACAACAAACGAGTGAACACCCAATCAGAGGTTTGTCATCTTTAACACATGTTCTATAAATTTTCGTCCAAAGTTAAGGGATAGAGTTTTGTATGTAAAAAAAAAAATAAATCGAGATGATGGTGTGTGGATGTGTGGAGAAAGGATTGAGTGAGTTGAATACTTCAATACAACTGCACAAATCCAGATACCAAGATTGACTTTTCAAGATTTTGTATATATGTCATGAATATGGAATCTTAAATATCTGAAAATCACTCGCTGCTTTTGCTTGTCAGCATTCTCTACCACAGTGTTTTTCAGCCTCTTTCAGTATAATTTTGAGGAGAATAAAAATAGCTGTCTTGCATAGTATTACAGTGGCTTTCATTAGGTTAATTTACTTTTTGCTTGCATTAGTATCATGTAGTAAGAAAACATCCCGTATCTCTAATAAACTTAATTTCTGAAAGGTGAAAGGCTATAGAATTTCTAATCTGCTGTAGAGGTCCACTTGCGGGTTTGTGTAATGAAAGTAGTTATTGTCATGAGAGTGTCAGGACATCTGTTGATGAATTACCTGATCATACAGGTTTGTCAAGATTCATGCTTTTTTTCATAAAGCAGTATCATAGAACAGCCCAGGTTGGAAGTGACCTTGAAAGATCATCTGGTCCAACCTTTCAGGGGAATGGGGCCTAGGTGACATTTTCTGGTACTTTGTCCAGCCACGTCTTGAAAACCTCCAGCGTGGGGACTCCATCATCGTATCTCTGAGGATGTTGTTCCAGTCATTGATCTCACTGTAAAAAACTCCTTTCCTACTTCAAAGTGAAACCTCTCCCTGTGTAAGTTATACCCATCAACCCATGTCCTTTTTGTTTGGCTTCTTGTGGAATGAGACTCGTCCTCTTTGTGGCCACCCTTTAAGTACTGGAATACTGTGATGAGGTCGTGCCTGAGCCTTCTCTTCTCCAAGGAGAAGAGACCTAGCTCGTCCAGTCTTTCGAAAGAGGGTTCTCCAGGCCTTTGATCATCTTCATGGTCCTCCTTTGGACCCTCTCCAGTCTGTCTCTGTATTTATTATTAATTTTTTTTTAACTGTGGGGACCAAAACAGGACACAGTACTCCAGGTGTGACCTGAAAAGTGCCGAGTAGAGTAGGACAATTGCATCTCTACCTCTGCTAGTTACATCCTAGTGACTGCAGCCCAGGATTGGATTTGCTTTCTTGCTGCAGTGTAGTGCTGACTTCTGTTCAGCTTTGCTGTCCACCAGTACCCCTGTCCCTGTCAGTACAACTGGTCCTCAAACACGTGCATCCTAGCCTGTACTGGGCCCCTTGGTTATGTCAAGATTTGAACAGGCAATGAATAGAGGTGCCATCGTGGAAGCTTAATTTGTAGTAATTTTATTTGTCGAAGTAATATTTTTTTAGTATGACTATTGTTTTATTAAGGAAAATGCCTTGGTTTGGCACAGTTACGTTGAGTAAGAGTGCCTTACTGGGGGAGAGGACTGTGTTTCATGTTTCAGATCATAGTGAGATGAGCTGTTGGGCTGTAATGTTCATGATGACCAGGCCACATGTTTTGTAGTGCATTTTTATTTTTTAAACTCTTATTTACTGTCACTACAGAGTAGGATGGGAATGAATTTTGTTGGCCAGGCCTGGACATGAATTTTGCATCTCTCTTCTTTTTGTTCTCAAGATGATGAGAGACTGTAGAAGCTATTGACCCTTTTTTTTTTTTTTTTTTATAAACTAAAATTTGAGGTTGAATGTGACAATCTTCACTGAATAAATAGCAATGTCAGGTTGTATAACAAACATAACTTGATTTGATAAAGACTGGACCAAATAAAATCCTTTTTAGTGTTGGACAACTTCACTGAATTCCCACACATGAAGCAAAGGATTCCTTTATTACTTGGCTTCTTGATAGTGTTCTAAATATGCTTTGTGACCATTTCAGTGATTTAGTGTGTGTGAAAAACAGATTGGAAGGAGTGCACATGATCTTTTTTGATGACCATGGATTATGTAGACATAGGCCAATTGTAGAGCTTGGAGGGAAGCCTGTTCTTCTCATGGCTTTGCTAAATCTTCCCCATTTTTGATTGCTGCAATATAGCATGAATCTTCTCAAATGAAGTTTGTGGTCAGTCTCAAGCATTTTCTAGAGCAGTAAGGGTTGAAGAAGTAATCGTGTCTAGGTAAGCTAGAAATTCCATTAAAGAAATAAAAATGTGGGACATGAGAACATTACATTAGAATGTAGTATTGAATTAAACTCAGTTTCCTCATTTAGAGTAGAACTGCTGGTCCTGTTTAGGAACAAGATGCAAGACATTTGTTTTATTAATGTACTCTTGAGAGACAAGGATTTTGTATTTAAAATCTGATTTTTGTTTTAAATTCCATTAACGTTTTTCAAGACTGTAATCTTAAGGTTTGTCTTCTTTTCACTGAGAACGCTAGTGGCAAAGGTGAACTACTATGTTAGCCAGTGAACTCTAGGGCAGTAGTGGAAACTGCACATGCTGCTTTTAAGCATGCCTGTGCTTTGAGTGGATTCACTGATTGTTGTTCCATTTGTCTTCCTAATGTTTGTAATAGAGTAATTCTATAGCTCTACTGAAAACTGTTTTCATTTGGTCTCTCTCTGTGATTGCATAAGACAATGAGCTTTAGATAGTCAGCCTCATGTAGCTTTCTTTTCCTGTCTGGTGTGGAAATGCTACTAGATTTGCTACTATGCACACAAACATATGTACACACACACATATCTATATACGGTAATGTTTATAGAAGTTAAGAACTATTTTAATCCCTGTTTGAAGGAAGCCTGGGTCTAGGTATGGGTGAGGAAGACTAGGAAGTTAGTGCCCAGGAAATTAGAAAAGTGTTTCAATGCTTCCTTGAGCATTTGTTATGCTTAGACAAAATAATAATTTTGTATTGTGACAACTAAGTTGTTTTTCTTAAAATCAGCATCTGTTAGGCAGTTGCTGTGCCATGGCTGTTTGCTGAGTGGGTGCTGTTGCCCCATCAAAGGCTACACATACACCTCTTGGGATTCCTGTGTAAGAATGACCATGAACTCTCCCAGTCTGAGGTGGTCTTGTATCTGCCCCTCAATTGTAATGTGTGCAAGGTTGTTGTGGTTGGGTTTTTTTTGACCGTTGTTTGTTTGTTGTTGTTCTTGTGATACTTTACTGAAGAATGTCCAAAAAGGTGATGTTAATTTTTTTAAAGCTTTTAAAGAGGAGGACTAAGACAGACTCAGAAGGAAGTACCCAAAGTTATGCCCACATCTAATGAAAGCAAATGAGGTGACCTCAGTTCTCTACAGAAGAAAGGGACAGGACTGTTAAAAATGAAAATTTAACTATATAACAGTTGTATTCATAATCAATCCCTTTTCTTACTGATTACTTGTGTTGTAATTCTGCCCAAGTCCTATCTTTATAATCTAGCCTGTATATTAATAATCAAGAACTAATTCTATTCTCATTTCCTATGGGGACTTTAGGAATGGGCCCCATTTTTCTAGGCTGTTTATAAAAAACATACAAAAAAATATTAATATTTGAAAGAACTCTTAAAAATTGTCTTTCTACCTGTCTTTACAATTTCCAATATTTGTATATTTAAAATACTGTTGGTCTCAGTCTTTATATATTTGAAGTGATAACCATTACTTCCTGGTTTTCCTATCAACACTTTAATTTTTTTTAAGGTCTTACTTTGTTTTTTTCTCACATTTAATCTGTTAACAGTTATAGCACATGGTAAGGGGGATGGTTCTATTTAAAGTTGGCAGAGCTTTAGTAGTCGTCTTCCTCTTGTGCTTCTCTTTCTATCCTAGTCATACGCCTTTTGCAATGAGCTCTGCTTTGGGGAACTACTGTGTTTGAATGGATCTCTGGCAGCATGCAGAAGGTATGTGGAGAAATGGCTGTAAAGTTAAGCACAGTGTGAGAGAGTGTGTTACAGAACAGATTTGCTGCAGTTTGTATCTGACTGAGCCTAGGATAACCAGAGAAAAAGTGTTGAATTTTTTTTTTCTCTAACAGAAGACATTATGAACAAGCTTTTTGGCTCATAAAGGTGGTCTACTATGTTTCAAAGTGAACCTCTGTAAAGGTACTAACTTTTTTCCAGTATGTGTTTGCTGTATTTAAGTTAGCCTACGCATTGGGAAATCCATTGATTAAAGCAGGACATATCTCTAAATGGCACATATTCTGGTTTTGTCCAGGAAAGCAGCTGGCAGACTTTTGGCTTTTATATCAAGGTCCTGCATAATTAAGGAATGTTCTGCTGGGGAGTCTTTGAGTGTTAATGCTAAAGGAATCTTATCTTCAACTTGTTGGTTAAAGGCAAACAACAGAATAGAATCTAGTGAAATAATGCTTCTTAACAGTATTGGTGCTTTACTGTTTTTTCCTCAACTGAAGTTAGTCGATCAAAAGTCAATAGTTTGAATGTAGGAGACTAAAAGAATTGAGGGCTTCAGTTGCCTTAAGCTATTGTCAATGCTTAGTTTGCAGTCTTCTAAAATGGAAGGGAGAATTCCATAGTTAGAGGTCAATTATATTTTCCTATCCCCAAGGAAAAAATAAATCTCTGTATTGTTCTTGTTGCAGCAATAAAGGTTAGAGTTGTCTAGGTACAATATCTGTATCTTAAATTTTGAAATTTAAAATCAATTGGTTATGAATTTTCAAACTGTACTAAAATTATACTGTTCTTGTAATCATGGTTCTAAAGAAAATTATCTCTTGGGACATCTCTTTTTTTTTTTTTTTCTTCACATTGCTATGTTTCTTCTAGTATCCCCTCTCACCCTAGTAATTTCTCTGTTGAATAGTTGTGCTTGTCTCCCACTCACTACCCTCCTTCTGGTGCTTGTCTTTTTGTGATATTCCTTTTTCATAGACTGAGACATTTATGTTTGTATGAGATGGTTATAGAAGAGGTTCTTGGGTAGTTTTGTGGAGCCTGGAGACAGGTGTGATGGAAGTGCTGTTGCTGTGACTGGTTGCCTGAAAGTCTGCTCTAAGGGGAGCTGTGTCCTCAAGAGAGAAGGTACAGCCAGTAGAGCAGAGTGAGTCTCCCTCTTCCAGAGTGCTTAGAAAAGAAACAACTCCAAATTCCTTTTCAGGACCTTCAGAAGGTTGGGGTTTGGTTGGGGTTTGTCCTGCTGAGCGGTGGGCAGTTACGCGGGCTGGGCCCACTCTGTTGTGCTTTGTGGGACTGCAGAAGTGTGTGAAGGCGGCTGGTTTTATTCCTTTATCCTGCCAGCTTCTTAAGTACCCAGTGGTCACTTGCCACCTTTGGCAAGGGACAGGTGTGCAGTTTGAGATCATGTTTCTTGTAGAAACAAAACAGTAGAACACTGAATCCTAGAAAAAAAAAAAAAAGACATGTTATTAAAATCCAAGTAGAGAGTAACTAAAAGAATGCCAGTGGAGTGCAGCTAAGGCTGTAGTTAAGTAAGCTACATAGCAGTATGACTTTATTTTTATACATTTTTAATGTCTGTTTTAATGTTTGAAAGCTAATTATAAAGTATTTTAAAATTAGTTGTGCTTCTGTGTAGATTCTTTTATATTTGTGCTCATGTTACATGGTTCACATTTTACAATCTCAAAAAAGAACTAGAAATTGGTCACAGAAGGTAGTAGTAAGGACATTAGAACCATCAGTAGTTTTTAAGCATGCTACTGTCTGTGCAATTTGACTTACCAAGCCAGTGTTAGCTGAAGCCCTGACGTCTAAATTTGTCCTAATATAGAATTATTGACTTGTATGCTCATCTCTAAACATACGTTTCTGGAACCTTGTGGTATAATAGTGGCCTAGCTATGAATTTTGCCTACATTAGTGTGGCAGCTCTTAGATTTGACGGGCCTCCTCAGTAGATCTCTTGCACAAGCTGATAGTTATGCGTAAGCCTGACAGTGTCTGTGAGCCTTGATCCAGGTGGGGTTTGAGCAGTCTGAGGTGTGGCACTCGTGTACCTGGGCTCAAGAAGGAGCTGTGAAACTGGAGTTAGCTACTAAATCAGCGTCTGCAGTGAATCAGTAGAAGGTTGTGTTTGAGAAGAGCTTTCATAAACCCAGGAACAGTATGGTAATGATGAAGGCTTGTGGAGCCATGCCAAGGGCTGTGCCTCAAATGCTACTTTTCCTGTAGACTTTGATGCCATCTGCAGGTCTGAATTTGATGCCAAAATGAGCCTGGGATTTAAAGTCGCAAATTGAAGAATTTGGGTTGTTTCCTCTGTTGCTGTGAACAGCTAGCTTTGTTTTTAAGTGTCAGTTGTCATGCTTATGTAGTAGTTCAGTAATTCACTCACCTGTGAAATGAGAGTTAGATGCCTGAGGAGTTTCAAGCTTATTATTTCAGCCTGCCATGTGCAAGTGTCAATCACAGGATTATAGGCTGTGCTAGGCCTTGGTGTGTGAGGGATGCCAGTGGCTTTACATCGCTTCTGCAGAGTAATCAACAGGAACAGACTGATGGAATTGGAAAACAAGTGATTAAAAGGGAAGCATTATCAAGTTTCACTAATATGCAGGTATCAGCATGCTGGTTGACTGCAGCCAAGTAACTGAGTTACAAAACAAACAAGTGGTGATTTGGTCAGAATGAGGCTCTTTGGATGATTAAATGATTTTTCTTTTTAGCTTAGCAGTCCCAACTCAGCATTTTTATGAGAGGGAGCCCTGAGGAGATCAAAGGCTTAAACTTTCTTTAAAGTTTCCTGGTGTCACAAGACACAGTATGATAGATCCCTGTTGCCAGAATCTGTTCCCAGGTGAATGTTTTAAAGTTTTAGCAGTGACAGGGAAATGTGGAAAAGACCAGGAGCTTCATGATACTACTATGAGTTCTAGCTCAGAAGAATAGGAATCATCTTTACAGATAATAGTATCTGAAAAAAACCCCTTTTTGTTCTTTTTTTTTTTTTTTTTAAAGTAGTCTGTTGCTTGGGATGACCTGTTTTTTATATTAGTAACACAGTGTTCCAGCACATATTGGTATCCAAGTGCATGATACTGGTCCTAGACATTTAATCAATTTCTATTCAAATACTATTAGTGCATTGTCTGTATGTTTTTTAATGGAAATTAGAGATTTCTTTGTTTTGTTTTCCAGAAATATTTTCTATATAGCAATTTGTAAGTCTTGGATTGTGTCAGCAGTCTTGAGAAGATGACACACAGCAATTTTGGTAGTTGCTTCCAGCACTGAACACTTTGAGTCACTCTGTAATCAGGGATGAGCAGTCCTGAGAACTGGGAGCTTTGTGATGAATTCAGTATTGCTGTTGTGGGCAGACATAGTCTGGGCAAACCTGACAGTCAAGGCTCTTGGGGAAGCTGGGTGTGAAAACACAATGTCTGAATCTCAAGTTGACTTAAAACATGAGATGGAGTTATAAAGAACTAAGCTGTGGCTACCACTATAGCTTGGATCACAAGATACCTGTTAGATAACTACTTTGACCTTTAGTATGGGTCAGTTACGTTTAGGTATTGCATTCTCACTGCTGGTCCAGCATCTAGAAACTATGTTAAAACCATTTATTCAGTAGACAATACTTATCTTTCCTCAGTTGTCTAAAACAAGTATTGCTGAGAATTGATTAGTTTATCTCAAAATGTAGCAATAAAGTTGGCAAACTTTCTGCATATTCTATAGGAAACATGATGCAGAAAATAAAATTATTTCCCATGTTATTATTGAGGAACAGAATAACCATATTCTCTAATGTTTATTTCTGAAGCCAGAAAACTCAGGTTTGTGTAATGAGAATATTTGTCTTGGGAATAAAGATGTTATTCTTTTTAAGTGATAATTTTGATCTAATTTTGTGTTTCCAAAATTACTCTCTTTAGCTTGTGTCTCAAAGGGTGCCGTATCTTGGCCTAATTGTAGCGTTATGAAAACTTGAAATAAAGTGTAAGTAGACTGGACACCCTCCTCCTCTACTTGTACCTTCTCTGTGATAGCTACTGGTCTTGACCCTTGCCCTGTGCTTTGCCAGTCTGGTAAAAACACGGTATTTTTAATAGCTGCAACTAAAAGGAACATTAAAATAAATCACAGTTGGATATGTATATTGAAGCAATGACACTTACAGATTTATTCTAAGACTTTTGTTGTTTTCATTATAGTTTTTTCCATACATCAGTGCCTGATGTGCAGAATTCATATTCTAGATCACTGGTGATTAACTGAGACTGTAGTTTGGACAGGAGAATTGGGAAAGATCAATGGGTTAAGTGTTATTTTAGGGATATTTCATCCAATCAAATTCTTTGTTTTAATTTGTGTTTGTTGTTGAAATAAACACCCTTTATGGAAAGCTTCATCTGTCTCAGGAGTATTCATAGGTGAGAACATGACAATTAAGACTAATCAGATGCAATGGTAAGTCTAGCTTTAGGACACATTGCTGACTACTATGACCAAAAGTGACAAGTTGTAAACTGTCGTGGGTTTGACTAGGACAGGGTTAACTTTCACCAGAAGCAGGGAGGGGGCCAGGGCCAGAAGAGACAACCACAGCAGCCAGCGCCAGTTACGGCCTGTCCGCTATGGCCTAGGCCTCTGCTGCAGTGCTGGTGGTGCACAGCTAGTTGGTCAGTGCGTTCTACATCACTTCTGTTGTATATTGTTTCATTACTATTACTGTTATGACTGTTGCTGCTTATTCTCTTGCATCATTCTATTAAATTCTCTGTATCTCAACCTACAGGATTTTGCCTTTTTCTCCCCATTCTCCTTCCTGTCCCCCTGGGGAGTAGGGGGTGGGTGAACAAGCAGCCATGTGGTGCTCAGCTGCTGGCTGGGTCTAAACCATGACAAAACTCAGGATGTTTTGAAACTACCAGGTGAATTTGATAGAGAAATTTTGATTGGTAATTTGATGTATCATTCTTTCTGGTAAATTAGATGTTCTCTTTCCCTGCTAGTCCGTTGGAAGGATTGACCAGTAGTCTTACATCTGGTTTGTGGCCTGTGCTACTTTTTCATTACCACAATCCCCAAATGTTGTGACTTCCTTTGTAAGAGGGCCTTGAGCCTTCCATTTAACTTTTCTGTTTGCTGTGCTTGGACTCTTCTGCCAGCTTCTCTGGCCTTGGATTAGCCACCACCAGTGCCCATCATGGTAACATGGCTGAGGGCACAAAGATAAATGTGCCAGAGCTGCCATGGGCTTGCAGGAAGAGGCAAGAAAGTGGATTCTGGAAACAAACATCACACAGAATTGGAGCTCCTTGCTTTGGAGTCAACAGGGATGGAATTTTGAAGAGTACAAGGATAAGGATTTGGTACAACTGCAACTGGAACTATCTCGTCACCAGCAACTTAGAAGATTGTGTGTTGAAGTTGTGAATTCAACGTAGCTTAAAAAAAAAAAGAGGGTGGGAGGAAGGTTGTTTTTTCTCCCACAAAAAACTGCTGACTGTGTATGCAATGATTCTTATATGTCACCATCTGTAACTACGTAACGTTAGTTTTCTGATATTCCTTGGCTTTAGGACAGCTTGCTTAAATATAACATGGTGTGACTGTTGAGGTGTTGTACTGATGCAGCTTGGATCTGTGTGTTTCTGCTCAGGCTAAATAGCTACTAATGGACTCATCTGTACCTGCTTGTCTTCCAAATCAGAGTCTCTTCTCATCACTTTCTTGCATCCAGGTTTCAGACAGGTTGCTTGAATTGGTTACGTTAAAAATTTTGTTTTACGCAAAAGGAATAATCACTGTTTGCAGAGTCAAGAATTTGCAGTTAGTCTAGTGAGAGTCTTAACAGCTCAATCAAAGAATTACTGATAGTTGAGTTACAGCGATACAAGGATTTGTTTCAAATTGTGTACAATCAGAATGATAAATGCACAAACTTTGTTGTATCTGCTCTTTTTCTGATGTTCTGTCCACCCTTCTAAGGTGGATGGTCTTATTTGGGAGGAAGGAAGGGATATTGCCAGTCATCTGCCTTCTGATCCCCTACTGGGAGGTCTGTGGGGTTGATGCTGGTACCTTCGTCATCTTGTTCTGAAATCCATTTGGATAATTTTTGTATGTTTCTACAAGTTCTTTCTGTGCTGCCTTGTAAATCCACGTTACAGTCCATGTCAATCCATCCAGATTTACTATATAATGCTGTATTTCATATACATTTGATCATTGTTCTTTGTTCCTCCCGTGAGTGGCTTTGCCCAGCTCCCAGTTGCAGTCCTGCAGCCAGCATCTGGCTGTTGGCGAGATGTTTGTAGCCCCAAGTCTCTGTATCATCCCATGACTTTCTAGTCCTCTACAGTTGTTCCATTTCTTTACCCCCTTAGGCTGCTTTTATTCCAGCATTCCACTTTACACGGAATAGTTATTATTGCTATTTTAGTTCCAGATGCACGTATAAATGCTACATGGCACAACTGTACAAAACTAAGTAATAGATAAATTAAGTCAGTCATTTGATCTGTAGGCTGTTGTTGTTCAATGCTAAAACAAATCTCCAGGCAGGCCAGGACACATTCAGACAGAGCCTGGGAAGTCCGAATGCTTGTGTCAAGAGCTTGACACACAGCCCGTGTCTCACTACAATGGCAACACCGTATTTATGGGCTGCGTGGTTTTGCTTTGTGTGGTCTGTGGTGAGGAGCAGTCACTCTTTGATCAGGTAACCTGCGTACAAATACGCTGATTTTGTAAAACTGCTGCCATGCTCTGAACCTTGCTGCTGCTGCTCAGGTGTTCAAAGCTTGCAAGATGCAGCTTGGAAGGGACAAGGCATAAATTTAGTGCTGATCTGATGATACATAAGTAAAGTGGCATTCTGGACCTCTTTCCAGAAAAATGCATGACCTTGGAATTCAGAAGATGATACTTGGCACATCTGAGGGAATATTTGCAGGCAGAGATTGTATCATAGGAAGGGGACATTTGAAAAAATTTAAGGGGATTAGATTTGAGTTAAAATTCAAACACAATCTGCTTTGTTTTTACTGGAAGTCTATATAGTCTTTAAGTATTTTATTAACGTTTTCAATTATTTCCTTGCTAGGAACTGCAGTAGAAAGTAGTGAGAAAATTCTGGCTGCTGGGAAAGTTCTCATTTGCAAATTGGCTTTGTAAAGACCTCTGAAGGTTGACTCTTGTTAAAGTGGTATCCTAAAATATTGGTGGTTTGCAGAGTAGCTTTTATTTACACTTCACATGTAGTTATTCAACACTTCACTAGAAAACTGGTATTTCTTCTCTTAGAAGTACCTGCCATTATGAAAGAATCTCTAGAGGCTTTTATGTAGAAGGGGACAAAGCTATGTGACATTGTATGTTGAATGCACATTTTTGCTGAAAGAGTTGAAAGGGCTTGAATGCCTTTTCAAGGTGTGTTCTTCCTTCATTATAGAAATATTCTGTGTTCTGAAGTAGATAAAAAAGCTGTGACTGGAAGTAATGGAGAGGTCTTTGGAGTATTTTAGAGAATGATACGAGCAAAAGATCTTCTAGTCTATATATATCAAGGTTGAGGAAAAAACAATTGTTTTTTCTTTCCTGACTATGACATCAATAGCATTTTCATATGAAATATGTTAGGGTAAAAAAAAAAATAAATCTGTAATAATAGCCCATCTCTGTATTATATATGTGTGTGTGTAAATATATATATTTATGAGCTATGCTATAATAATACCAATTAGATAAAGATTAAAGCAGGTAACGCAGATAAAAGAAAGTGAACATAAAGCAATTCCAAGTATTTCAGAGTGCTGTGTAAATTAGAGAAGCTATATTAAAAATTCTGGTTCCATGTGTATTTCTATCCAACATCACCTGTATCTCACCCCCACAGTAGCCTTGGCTCTCTTTTGCACGTGCTGTGGCTGTTCCTCTACTCTTCACCACAAGTCCCAGACATGTTCACTTCCCTTCCCTTGCCCACTAAGTGGAGTCCCAGTGCCTTTGCTCTCTCTGATTCTTCAGTGGTCCCTCTTCAATAAACATTGCTGTTCCTTATCTCTTAAGCCTACCTAGTGCTGTACTGAACCTCCCTTGCTGAAATCGATGGCCACCTGCATGAGGGTCTGAGCTTCTCCTGTAGCTACTACCTTTGTATGATGTGCTAGCTGGGAAAGACAGCAGTGATTGTGGTGATAGGTATGAAGGTCAGTCTGGGCTGGTTGGTCAGCTAGCAACAGACCCTCAGCAGCTAGACAAACCAGAGGGAAAATGGGGGAGCTAGACTACCCCGACTTTCTCCCTGTGACATACTAATAGGGTTGGGTTCTTTCTTCAATAACTGAAGAGATCTCCATCCACTTTTTCAAATGCTAAAACTGGCAAATATTAAAAAAAAAAAAAAAAAAAGGTTGGAGAGGCATACAAAAATTACATAAGCTGTGTTTTTTAAGCAGCAAGGTAAAAAGAAAGGTGGGAGATGTATTTGTTTGCTAGAAGAAAGCAGGATTTTAAAGCAAATTACTCCTGAAAATAGTAGTCTTTGTACAAAATTGATCCCTGATTTTGCATGCATTTTTTTTTTTAATTTCCAAGAATACTAAAATCACTCCTGCTTAGCTGTTTGGAAACAATATTGCAAACTGTTTGAAAATTATAATTTTTCATTAAAATGAATTTTTTATTTTCTATTAGAAACAGGGACATAGAAGCAGAAAGGATTAAAGTGACAAAGTCTTGTCAGCTGTTACTAATGCTGCGTAATAAGCATCTGGGTTTCCACAAGATACTGCAGGTGACTAATTTGAAGAAGGAATAGGGCTATCTGTAACTGTAGGACTCTCTTATGTGTGTGTGTTGGTTTGGATCAGACTGTAATAGCAGTGGAAAAGCTGCATAAATACCAAGAACTTCTTGTCTAGTTTATCTCTTTCTTTTACAACTGAGCCGAACATGCTAGCAGAAATGTTTTGGAAGTTTTCTCTTATATTAGGTAAACCAGGACTTGTTCTGAATTTTATTTCCTGTATTTAGGGTGCTTGGATCTCTTGCTATTAAACACATAACAGCAAACCTACAGTAAACCAAAGACCAGGAAGATGGCAAATACTCTTCTCTGTTTTGTATTCAAGAAAGTGAAAGAAAGAAGCGTTAAAAATAGATTTTTAGTAATGATACTTGTTCTCTGAAATTGTGTTTGGGGAATTATTCAATATTTGATTATTACATAATGTAAACTAAATTATTTGATTATACTGTTTTATTCTTCCCATAGAAATAAAATTAATGTACTGCCTTAGGCTTACTTCTATAAATAGTCCCTGGCCATCTCCTTTGTTTTGGGTAGACAACAGTATTAGATTTTTTTTTAAAATTGGTAAAAAAAGTATTTGATGGGTTTTCTCAAACTTACTGTAGCCATTGATGTTCTCATGCTTGTATGAATACTTAGTATTGTTGAAAGAAGCCACTAGGTGGCAATATCAACTAAAAAAAATTCCAAGAAGTGCAATTAAAGTTGTCAAATGGTAGGTTTGATTAAAGTGAAAACATTAAAATTTCTTGTATGTAAAATTGTCCT
Organism: Actenoides lindsayi; assembly: GCA_025331215.1. NCBI lineage: Eukaryota > Metazoa > Chordata > Aves > Coraciiformes > Alcedinidae > Actenoides > Actenoides lindsayi. Next base: position 15,009 of record WTSP01006253.1, on the reverse strand, counting down.
GATTGAGGGAGGAGGTGTTCTGCAAAAGCACTTGGTGTGGGTAATTGGTGACTGAGAACAGCTAGGTGTGTTTGCTTGGATACAGAGGAAACGTTTCCACTTTTCATATGTTTTCGAAATATATATTACACATTTGAAAAGGTGAGTTGTTATCATACTACTTGTTGATGGAACTTGTTTTAGCCTACCAGTTAGAAATAATTAATTTGGGTTTTATCAGTGCTACTTGAGAAGTAAATCCTCACTGGTGTGAATGTAAAACATTTTAAACTAGTTAAAGTAAAATCAGTATGAATTTACTTATGGCTGTGGATGAACTTAGGAAATATTGAACATGTCTGTTACAAATATACAGTTTTTAATGGATGTGCTGATTATATCACCTTTGGTGAAGGCTCCACTGCACAGCACACAGCTTGAATTTGTATGTGAGATAAGGCTGAAGAGACTTGGCATTAAATAGCTTGTGAATGCAGCCTGCTTCCTGCAGAGCGTAGCACATGCAGGAATGCTCTCCTTGTATTGTATGTGTATATATATATATATCCTTTTTGTTTTTCTTACTGAAGATGCTGTTGCTAATGTTGCTGCTTAGGACCTGTTTAAGTTTGTATTACAGTTCTTGGGTTATTACTTTGGGAATACGTATAATGAAACTGCTGGCATGAAGTAACAGTGGCATATCCATTGAACCCAGTTTTCCTGGGGCTCCTGTCTATCTGCTCCATCCTGCCTGTACCACTGCACATGCAGTTTTGAAACACCTATGTAATGTGGTGTTCTCTCATCAGATTTAATTGAAGTGTGATAGCCTGTCCCTTTTCCTGGGATCTTGAGTTCTTTGGGGTTTATTCCTAATGCTTTGTACTGTCACTCATGGGTAAGTCACTAACCCCGCTGTGATTTTGGGGTGTTTTTGAGAATGGTCTTTATTTTGGCAGGTTTTATAATTGTTTTATCAGGCAGTGGCCAGAGGACCTAATTTATCTTGCATCGATTTATATTTTGCCTCTGTTCTTTTTATCTGATGTGTATTAGGGTGTTGCAGTGACTCTGCCTCTCAGTCAGTCATGCAGTTTATCCTGAACTATTTCTGGCGTGGATGGTACAGCAGAAGCATTCCCTTGAAGTACTATTTTTCAAGTGGAGTTGAAAATGTTTAATTTGATGGTCTTTGTGCCCAGTTGACTGTCATAGACCAGGCTGGACTGCTTGTTATGTTGTGAGTGGTAGTTCTTTAAATAACTGATAATGTTCCCTTACGTTATTACGTCTAGGTATGTGAGGCTTAGAGAGATAAGGATCATGCCTGTTGTGGGGGGGTTGCTTTGTTTGTTTACAGGTTTGATTTAACTGCCAACTCCTTCTCCATGGTTTTAAATACAAGTAATTACATTATACATGGAGGTATTGTCACTGTAACTTGATCCTGTGTATGCGCTACCTCTCTAAGCATAGGTAGTTTAATCTTGCCACTTTACAGCAGGCATTTAAACACTACTGGGAAGGAAAGGATTTTCAAAACTTTATTCTGTGGTAAGACCTATGTCTGTAGAATCTGCTGCTATTAAGATTTTTGTTAAGTTTAATAATACATAGTTTATGTAGTATACCCTCAGAGGATGTGTAGAAGGTGTTTCATGGGCATGAGCTATCTTCAGCACAAGGAACAATAGGGCCACGTCAATAGCGTATTTGGGAGAACTGAGCAGGGGATGTAAACACTTAAAATTCACTTAGGAGGGGGACATAAAGCAGAATGATTTTGGAAATGCTGTCTGATGTTTTTAGACTCTGACCCAGAGCCTGATGTTGACTTTCTTGCTATATTTTGCCTCTAACTGGTATTAATTGTTGCCTGTTCCTGTGGTTGAAATATAATGCTCATGTTTGAGGTCATCTACATTGGTGCGAGGCAGAAACTTTCCTGTGTTATACGTAAGATGTATTTTCTGTCATTGTGTTAATTTTGTATCCTGGTGTTATAAAGAGACACCTGTAAATCTTTTTGACGTCTTTTCTCAGAGCACATTGTAGCCAAAAATACTGCTGTGTCATTTCTGCTTAATGGCTTTTCTTCCAGGTGTGGCTGGTACTTTGCATAGTGGGTGTCTGTACCTTGGTGGCATTCTTGTTCTGACTGCTTTCCTTTCTGTGATCTCATGTCTGTTATACCACAGGCTTCCTGTGTCTGAGCCTTTCCAAATGTTTCTCCTTTAGCACTTTTCTCTCATTTCTATCTTGCTGTTGCTCCCTTGCTTCTTCAGGCAAATCCTGGTTCTGTAGGGACCAGGACAGGCATGACACAAAGTGAACGTTTCTTGTGATGCAGTGTCCATCATGCTTTGCTTGTACTGACTTTTTTTTGTGATGTTTGAATGGTCCTTCACTAGATTTCTTAACTATTTTTTATTTTCTTCTGAAGGATTGCAGAATGAGTCCTGTATGACATTGTTTCTGTAAAAGCTGGGTCTTCTGTTACTGACTACAGCTGGGTTAGTCACTAAGCAGGTCCCTGATCGCATTCATGTCTGGGAGAGCATGTTTTTCTTTGGAAATGAGAATCCTTGAATAGGTTAAAGGAAACCCAAACCCATAGCAACAACCAACAGATGGACTGCTTGAACTACCTGCCTCAGCAAGTATCTTGTCAGGATTGGTGCTCTGTAGATAGCTCTGCGTTTTTGCTGAAGGCACATCAGAAAGTGGGAGGCTTTATGGGATATCTGATTTTTTTATGTCTGCCTCACATGATGCAAATGTTAGCTCTGTTAACTCTTTCTATTTAATATGATTTTGATTTTTTTGCAGTGCTTTCCAGTTTAAAGGTTATAGACTGCACATGCTTTCAATATTTTTTCTATGCAAATAACAATTTTGTTGTTTTTTCTTATGCTGCTTGAAGATGGAGTAAATTCTGCTGGTATACTGGGTTTATGTCTCCCAGTGATCCAGCAAAACAGAACCTGATTTCATGTCTAGCAGCAATCCTGCCCTTGGGAGCAGGGACTGCAGGCTGCTTCTGTGGTAAGGGGGCTTCTGAAGGGGAGAGAACCTTATGGAGAAGATCTTCTAAAGAAGTGGAGGTTGAACACTCGGTATTCAAGCTAATTGAGCCATTGGTTCTTTAAAATGCCCAGAAGTGCTTTAAATAGTTTTACTGCTTCTTCCTGTATGTTAGTATTTGTGCTTAGGAGAAGCTACCAGTACGTGTGTGTGTGTGTGTGTAGACCCTGGTAAATAAGAAGTCTGTGGTTCAGCTGTTCCAGTGACTCCTTAAGTGTGACCTGACAAGCAGGGAAAAATGATTTGCAGCGACTTTGCAGAAATAAAAGAAACATAAAGTTGACAGTAAATGTTGGCAGTGGTCTGAGAAGTTCTGAGGGATGACAGTAGTCTTGGCTCCGAAAATCTGAGTCCATGTGCTGCCTGTGTGGATTTTCATTCTTCTCCAGCACTGCATGCTTTTGAGAAACGGGATCAACAAAGCCTGGATCTATTTTTGGTAGCTGCAATACAAAAACATTCCTTTGTATGTACTAGAGCTACTGTGTTGGTTTTTTTTTTCTTTTGAAAAAGAAGAGCAAATGCAATGCAGTTTGGCTGCAGGGAATTATATGACTCATTTAGCAAATACTGAACACAAAGAAAAATAGTGTTGCTATTGTATTGCAGTTTTCTGCTGTATGTTTCTGTTGTCTCAGTTTTTAATAGGGGAAATTATCCAAGTAGCCTAGGCCCAAGATGTTACTCTGAAAGATAACTAAGTTATATGCTACAAAATCTATGTGCTCCCATTAAATTAAAGTTTCTTCCCATTTGTGTTCAAGTATTTGTTTGTTTACAGGGTATGTGTTCAATTTTAGTTCATTTCTACTGCAATAAAAGGTGATTACTCTGTCAAACATGAATGAAGTTTGAAATATAAAGAGCTGTGTAAATGATAGGCAATGTCTACAGGATTAAAATGGAAATTTTAGTTGGAAAAACAGCCAGTTGGTTGTGTGCTATGAATAATTTGAACATAAAGACAAACTCAAATAGTAAAGAGGAGTTGGTTCCAGCATTACCAACAAAAAAAGCTGCTTCTTTATATACGTATACTAAAATTGGAACGATACAGAGAAGATTAGCATGGCCCCTGCTCAAGGATGACACGCAAATTCGTGAAGCGTTCCATATTTTTTTAGGTCTAAGGGGCCGCCCTGACCCTAAACCGTGACACTACTCTTTAGTACATTCTCTAAATTATATATATAGGTTTTTTTCTGTTTTATCTTTCCACAAGTATTTGGGAGTCCTGTGGGAGCAAGCAGTGCATTGGCTATCAGTTAGTATTCCAATACAGCTGCAAAAACTCCATTCAGATCTGCTTTAAATCATGTCAGCTAATGAAACGGATCTCCATGTTAGCACGTTGAGGGGCTAAGATGAGCTTCATGTGTTACTAAATCCCTTGATATGCCTATGAATCAGGCATAGACTGAAAATAGTAGTGAGCACTAAAATATATATATATATAATATATAGTCATATATATATATATATAGTGTCCCTAAATGCTAATAGAAGTCTAGAGAAGTCAAGAAAGCTTCCAGGGACCTAACAGGCTTTGCAAGGAACTACCTTTTTTAGGCTAATCCTTAAGCAAAACCTGAAAGAAATAGGAGTCTCAAAGACAACCCTTCCTCAGAATGGGTGGGAATTGCCTGCTGGGCAGGGAGCGTTGGACTGCACGCCCCTGGCTCGGGCAGCTGGCTGAGCTGTGCCCTCCCCTGCCAGGAAGGCTATCGGGGAAGAAGTGGAGAAGCTTGCAGTAACTGGAATAGGAAAGCGGTGGGGGAAAAAGGTTCACGTGATAGGAAATCAGGATCTGTTAATTATACAGTTCATTTATGACAACTTTAGTGCAATTACTTGTTTTTGCAAGTATTTCTACCCATTTCAATTGAATTAATTTTGTGAACATACTTGAAATCTTAATTTAAAATTTAATTGAAGCTGATTACATTATCTTAAATGCTATTAACTGTGAAAAGTAGTGTGGAAAGGGAAGGGAATGGCAAAAAGTATTTCTGTCACCTTATTTAAATCATGAGCATGGTTAAATAAACTTGATTCCTAAAACCAGCATGAATACTAACGAGAATTATCGTTAAGGAAAAAGCACTTCTGGATGACCTTGTCATCCCTTTTCCTGCTGGAAGTGTGCGTTGTGCCTAACTCATCATGCTTCTTTCTGCTTCTGAAGGAATGAGGAAAATTGTGGAATTATGTTTTACAGCAACAGTAAGATCCCCTATTACAATGCTTTTTAAGGTTCTGATGTTGAATGTTGACATTTCAGGGAGGGGGTATGCAAACTTTTGCATAATATAAATATGTAGCTTGAGTATTGGAGTTTTCTGGCCCATGATTTTTATGATTTTCATATTCCTCTAAGTGTGAAGGCAGTTGTGCTCAGTTTTTGTCTTTGAGAGCTGCTCTGTGCTTAGCTTATGTGAATTCAGTTAATAGCTTGGAGAAATTTTCAGGGTTTTTTCCTTCAGTTTTCAATCTAAAGGGGATTGAGGTGGTGGCTCCATTAGGCTGCAAGACTTTTGCTAAAATTAGCGCTGACTTGTCAGACTTGAGATGCTGCCATTTGATTTGCAGTTGCTATTTCAGAAATGTAAGCATTGTTTAGTAATATACCTATACTAATACGCAGTATTTTAAAGGGGAGATAGAATTTAATGTCTACAAAGCCTTGGAAAAGAGATGATTTGGATCAACAGCAGTGAATCTGTCACAGTACCCACTCAGTGAATTTTTGACCTAGAGTTTTGCTGTCTGCTTGCAGTACAGGTTTGACCCAGCTGTGCTGTACATTTGCCTTGTGCTTGAGAGGGAGCTGTGCTGTTTTCAAGATTATTCTTATGCTGTACTTGAGATGTGCTGCTTTGGAAAATGTCACTTTGTGTTCTGCAAACCTTAAACTTCTGTCTAACAGGTATTTGTGACTTGTGACTGCATTTGTGACTCACTACTGGGCTGTGGTAGAATGGCTGTGGAAAGCAAAGCTTATGGAAGCTCTCATCACTGTGTTTTTAAAACTGAAACTTAAATCTTAAGTATTAGTTATTCCTATACTGTTTAATTTTTTGGCTTTAGACTCTGAGTCTATCTGAATACCTTAACTGCAATGACCAGGAGTGTGGATTTGACTTTTCCTCTCTGAAACACCATGTCTATAATACGTATGTTATGGTCTGCTGGGGTTATAATTGCAAAGAGAGAACCATAGATAGAAATTTTTTGCTGTTCTTTAGCTTGTACAGTATTAGTTAATAATGCATAGAGAAATAACTAGTGTGAGTGAACCTAATACTGTGTTATTTAAATTTTTGAATACCATTAGGATGATGTCATTGCCTTAGATGTGGCATTTTGCACTTGCACTGAGGTGAAAGGTACAGAGTGGGCGGAAGTGGTTGAAAGACTCACATTCAGTCTTGTAAGAAAAGCAATAAAAGCACTAGTCTTACTATATCAAATTAAAACACCAGAAATACAATAGGACACATCTCAATTTTAATATCAGAAGAACAGGGAGAGAAAGCTAATTTTGCTTAAAATAAATTAGATCACTGAAGAGGCTGCTTGGGAATTATTTTTAAAAAGTAATCATAGAAATTGGCATGTTACATTTTTCTGGGTCAGATTTGGGAAATGAAGTTTTAAACCGTGCATTAGGGCATTTATTCATATTATTTGTGAAGACTTCCATGGAGATATAAAACCAAAGCAACTAGGAATACTTATCTACTTATTTAGGCAATGATCTGACTTGTAAAGGAAAACCTTACAGTAGCTTATGCATGCTTCAGCCCAATATAATTAAAATATTAAATCATGGTGGATTATTCCAGCATGAGCCTACTTCTGAATTTGCTTCATTATTTGATTGTAATGCTGCTGGTGATGAACTGAAATCAAGACCTCTGGTAATTTAATAAATCCAATGTAAGGAGATGTGTATGATTAGATTTATAATCTCAATGTTGTTGTACTGATTTTTAGGTACTTGCAGCAATGCATATATTTGAACCAAGTGTTCTTGAATCACTTTTAAAGACATCAGTAAATCAGACTGGTTTGTTTTGCATGACACCTATATTTAATTTTGTTCTGGACACTTCATGTTGCTCATTTTTGATGTTACTTGTAGCACATTGATATTCTAAATTAAACAGGTTTTTTGTAAGAACTTCTGCTAGGTAAATTCAAAGCCTTTAGCAAACATTACCTAGGAATATAACCTCATATTCACAAAAGCTTTAGATTCCTACTTGCAGTTTAATTGACATATCAGAGGTTGCTTAGAAAAGCATCTTTAGGTAGACAAAGGAGACTTTTCATTCCCATCTCAGACATCATCTGGTGGGGCTCTCCAAACAAATTCTTTGTTTATATACATCTCATTTACCATTAGTAAATTACCAAATGAAAGGTGCATGTTGTCTTAGGTGCTCAGAATATTAGTACAGTTGGATTCTTCATCAGAGCAGGAATTACTTACTAGATGTAAAAGGTCAAAGGGGCCACCCTGACCCCAAACCGTGACACATGTTTTATATATCTTACTGTATGTGTTCTAGAAATTATTTTGTCATTTTTGCCTCCTTTTGGTATTCATGTTAGAGATGACCAAAGATATTAGAAGTTCTCCTATATAGCAATATCTTTATCTTATATAGTTATAAGACTGGAGCCCTAATACATCATAGGTGAAAGCAAGCTTTTCCAGAGCTTTGGTAAGAAAATAATTACATAATTAATAGCCTATAAGTAAAGGGAAAATATAAATTCCTATAAAGGTTGTCAATATGTTTCAATCAGGAGAAGTATTTGATTTTTAATGTGCCTTCCAAGAGGGGGGAAAAAAAATATTTTGAGCCTCATTAGTTCCAAGTTTTTATCTAAAAGATTGATTGATTTCAGCTTTCAGCACACAGGCCACTAAAGAATAGGGAAGATTCAGTTATGCAAGGATTTTGTGATGTTACACATGAGACAAATTCCTTTGGCAGACTGTTATGTTTTAGAGCAGCTGTGCTTTTATCTGCTCTTAGTTTCCTCCTGCCCCTTACTCTTACCCTGCAAAAGGCCCAAACAAAAAAAAAAAAAAAACGAAAAGAAAACCAAAGTTAAAAGAAACCTCTTAGCTGAAGCAGTTACCAATGCAAAGTCATGTGCACCCCTAGAAATTCTTCATCCTGTTTGGTCGAATTGTGAATTGTTCACACTGTGATGCTACTGAAAGACATCTGCAGACCAGTATTAACTAGGCACTTGCTTAGCACAGTTGTAGTGATTTGGCCAGGGAACATTTGAGACTGTCTTGTCCAGGGACCTACCTTTTTCCTTCAATGATGACTGATTTCTAGCTTTGTCAAAATCTGTATTGTCATCTAAAAAAATAAAAATAAAAATGTTACCAATTAAGAGATGCATTAAGCTATTGTACTGTTGTATGTACGTTCTTTGTTAACTCTGAGGGAGATGTCTCATTTGTTTTGTTTCATTCTTCGTCCTATACGCGTATTTCATTTTGCAGGAGTTTAAACCTAATGTAGTGGTTTGTCTTTTAGATCACGATAAGCTCTGTAACTGTTTTCTGTAAATAATACTGAACATTGTGATAGCTCACCATCTGCCAGCTCTCCAACAGAGAAAAATACTTTGCATTCTCTTAAATTACCCTCTTAGTAGGTTTTATATTCTTTCATTTGCCTCCTCCTAGAAAGTAATTTCAAGCTGAAGGCTCTGGAGGCCCTGGTGGACATTCCTCACTCAGGCTAACTCATGAACTTCCTCAACACTAACAGCAGCTCTGAATATTGGCATGTACTTTTCCCATATAGAAGAATACCTCAAGCACAAATCCAAGCCTGGAGATTGTGATGTCTCTCTTCAAAGAGAATTATAATTCTTCTACATTATTATATTATTTGATTGTAATTATTAAATATACAATGGTCCACTTATTTGGAAGTAATTGCAATAGGTGTTGTTTTGAAAATGAAAGCCCTTAAGTGTGCCCGTGCAGGTTTTGATTAGTGTTTTACAAATATTAAAGCATTATCCTGTGAAACCCTGTCCGATTGAGTTTCAGAAGTTGTATTTCTGCCTTTTTAGTTACCTTCTTTGTGTTTAATGGGATATAGATTAAATTCATTGTTCCGTTAAAGAGCTCACCAGAGGCAAGACATTCTAAGATCCAGGCTTGTATACAGACTACATGTGAACATAAAGCCAGCAGTATCTACATAAACTTTTTGAAAGAAATATTGCAGATGTCCCTAAAACTTGGATATCTCTGGCAGCTGCACTTAAAACTCAGTGGCTTCCGTAATTTTGTTCTACATTATTTTTCATGCTTCTAGATTTAGTTTTATAGAACTTATTTTAATCAATTGTCCTGATGCTAGAAGAGCAAGGAACTTTAACTGTATTGTCCTGACGATAAGGAAAGTTGGAGCCAACTCATCCGTGTGTTGATGACTATTACAGTTTGAAGTCTCCAGAGACTCTTCGCAGTGAGCAGGTAGTGCTTATGACAGTGATAATGCTAAAAGATTGTTACGCTCAATTAGCATAATTTCATGTAATTTAATAAAGGCCTTTCTGCTCAGGAATGAGAAGAGAAGCAATTGATAGACAAAAAAGGTTTTGATCTTCATTGCTTATTAGCTGATGTTTGTTTATAGGAAATCATTAGGTATATGCCTTTGGATTTTTATACGTATTTATAAGCTGGTTTTTAACCTTTCTTTCGCATGAATTGGCAAGCCACAGGCACTTAGAAATTCTGCATGCTAAGTTTGTCCTTGAAGTGGTGCTTAGAGCCCTCTTCTCTTAGGCAGATGAGTTTATTGTAACATTGGATGTTGAGATTAGATTCAGTGAAAGCTGTAGTGGGCAAAGGCTACTATGATTTCTCTAGCATCATCAAAGAATTGAGAGAAGAGACCTATGACCATCTTTTGGAGAGCTAGTTGAGTAATTTAGCGTCTTTTGTGGTTTGAGGTCAGCCATAGAAAGGAAATGTTGACCGATTGGTTGTGTGACATTGTTGATAATTGCTAACAGTCAGTGACACTGTGCAGTTACCCATTTCATGAAACAGAAATGTGTGAATCAGAAAAGACATTAGAATATAAACATACTCTAGCAATCTCTCTGGATGGCTGCATACTTAAGAGGCAAAAAGCAGATGTAGACAGTGTTAAATGTACGCACCAGTGCTTTAAAGGTTTAACAGTATTACTGAGATATTGCTATTAATCTACCATTTAGGCATATAACTTAGTAAATACAGAATTCAATTGGCATTTAGAATAAATATACACTTATTAAAGAGATCTATGTAGTTTTCTCATCCTAATGTTGTATAACAACTAAGAGGGGAAGGTGTTTGAAAGCTTATGGATCTAGAAGACACAGTCATTTAATTCATAATATTTTCATATTCCTGCTCTCTGAGGCATTACAGGAAGGAGATTACAAATCCCTTCTCCTTCAAGATTCTGTATTTTTGGATAGTATTAATCCCATATGTTAAAGAACATTATGGTACTAAAGATACCATATTGCAGATTAAATTGCATTAGACTACCCGTTCATTTTATGTGAAGTTAGTATGGAATCATGAAAGCTCTTTTAAAAAATAAATTAAAAAAAAGGTTAGAGTGCTTGATGTTGTGCTATCACTTAAGATGCAAAATGCAGAAGAGCATCTTAATTGAGTCTGGGAGCATTAAAATATATGCTAAAAGGCAGCTTCTCAAGTGGGTAGAACCAATTTATATGAGAAAGAAAGTATGTATGCCCTATCCACCAACTTGATTACTGCAGGATCATCCTTTGAGAGTCCTCCCAAGAAACATGTGGAATGTAATCTGTTTCTCATTTTGACTGCAGTATCTGTAAAAATTTCTTCATCAATATGCACTGTTAAGATGATGCAGCTTATTTTTTTTCATTATTATCTGCACTGACCCACCACGTTTCTCCCTTGTGTTCAAATCTGATTTCATCGTCTGTCTCTTCCTATCTATCAACACTGCATCCTTGCCCACTCGTTCTTTATCTCTCGTAAATGCTCCATTCTTCTTCCCATGACATTGCTTTTCCTATAAATACCCTTCATCACCAAAATTTGTAGCTGCTGCACACTTCTTTTTCAACCTCAGCCATTTCTGCCATCATACCCATAGGGAGATGGGGGGATGATAGATATGGTTGGCAGTTGCATTACTCTAATTACGAGCATTGCTCATGTAGATGCATTTATAAGTGCTTTTATCTCCCCATGCCTGCCTTCTCTACCCCCACAGTATAGTCCTTGTATTCTTAGTCTGTGAACTCTTCATTCAGGGTAGCAGTCTTGTCTCTGTGTTTTTATCTGGAACAGTATGCTCTAACCTTAACTGAGGCCAACGTAGTGTAAAAACTGTATAAGAATACTTTGTTATTATGTAAGATGTTCTAGCTGGTGTAAATAGGAGCCTCAGCATTTACTGTGAGCTCTGCATCTGGTGGCAGTGTTGGAGCTAGAATATGGAAAACAGGAGTCTTAAGAGTCTTTGAGGTTTGTCACAAATGGTCCATGGCTATAATGCTGAAGGAAATAAAAATAAGGACTTAGCATGAAAGTGTGTCCTAAAACAGCTTTAATATGGTAATGGGGGTATGTATTTAGAGAACATTTATCCTTACATTACTTTTTAAAGATACAAAAAATTACCTAAAAAGGTGCAAAAGAAAAAAGTATATGATTTTAGTTGGAAGGTAATATAACAGTTGTCAAAAAGGAGACTGTTGTCTGGGGATCTCCCTGTGACAGCTGGTGCTTTCCACAGTCACTGGAAAAAAATGCCTTTTGTATTTTGAACAACTTTTGCTACAATGCTATGTTAATAGAACACAAATGTATCCTGATACTTACTGGGCATGATGGTAGTTTTTTGAGGCCCTGCATACAGTACAGCTGTCTCTGGGATGAGAGAAAAGCAGTGCTTCAACAGCATCATCAGTGCCAAGTGTCCTCTACAGCTTTCTGCTTACAAAGAAAGAGAAGGCGGTATTATAATCAAGCTGCCTTGAGGAATGCTGAATGAAAAAGATGATTAATGATTTTTTTTTTAACAGTGAAGCAAACTGTTAAGTAACAGGGATTACTGGAGGGATTTAGTGTTAAACATAGACTGAAATAAAATACTGATTTCAGCCTTTTTTCCACTCTGCCATACTACTAGAAGTTTTCATTAAGGGTTAACATGTTCCTTGTCAAAATGAGTCTTAAAGGGCAGACCTTAGGTCTGTGATAAACATGTCCTCCTCTTTCAGAGAGCCAGTCTAGCTCTTCAAGGCTGAAATGGTTCTTGTCTCAGCATTGGAAACCTGTGAGGAAACCTTCTGTGAGATCTTCAAGCCTGGAAAACACTGAACTGACCGAGGGGGTCAGATGAATTGACATGAATAATACTTAATCAGTAGCAATCTTGAGAGGTGGCTGTGGGATATATAGCTTTGTGTTTAAAAATGAAAAACAAAACTATTAATCATGTTTATTTTCCTAGTTACTACGTAACTATTTACATATTCTCTTCGAATGCAGTAGAAGGTTGCTGGTTTTGAGCCATTTACGGCAATGCCACAACATAACAAAGCTATTTGAGAAAATGAACTCAGCCTGATAGAAGTTGCCATCTAAAAAAAAAAAATTAAAAAAAAATCAATACATATTTATGACTTTTCTCCAGACTTTAGTAAAGGGTTGATCTTCATCTTCAGTGTTCAGATTCTGGCAGAAGTGCATCTTTAATTTTATACGGCTGTCACTAGGTAATCTGTACTGTCTTTGAGAAAAGAAAGCATTCTTTAAAAATTCTCTTACCAACAATGTAAAGGAGACTAGTAGTCTAAAACATGTTTTCTCTGAGCATATTCTCCCGTGAGGGGATCTCAAGGGGTGAAAACATACAGATCTTCTATCTCGTGTACAAAAATAGTGTAAAGACAGGGCAAGAAAAAGGAATCCTTGACATGATTTGAGAACGTGTATTAACAAGTGAGTAAGGAAAGGCGAGTAAAGGCCTGCCGGTGGGCTTAAACTGGGTTCTAGCTGGTAACACCACCTGTGAGTAATAGATGGAGATTGCAGGCTTGCCGGCGGCATGCGTTAGCAGCTAATGATGCGCAGGGTCTTATCTGTTCTCTTGTGGCCTAAGTGTGCTTATATTTGATAATCTCATACTTGTGTCAGTTTTAGCCTCACCAAAACCCCTTTAACTGGCAAAGAGGGCCAAATCTCGGCTGTAAACTTTCAAACCGTTAAGACAAAATTTGTGAAATTACCAGCAGTCTGGAATACTTGATTGTGGTGAGTCTTCCCAGGATGACAAGAGGGAGGGGGAAGGTCATCTTTGAAGCATACCAGTGGAAGTGAGAGCTTCGCATGACAAGCAGTACTGAAAAAATAGTTTAAGCCAAAAGCTCTTGCTTGAGGAGAGACCTTAAGAACAAAGAAATATAACTAGGCAGTTAGAGAAGACACACCAACATTGCCCTGACTTTCAAACAAAGTAGTCAGTAAAAGAAATCTTCCTGACAGAGACAAAACCAGTCTCTGCCCCAGGGGCTTGTGCACAGAGACTGTGCAAGTAAGGCCAGAGGGTCAAGGCTAATGCCTAATAGGCACTTGTGGTATTTTGGAGCCTTGTAATGACTAAGAATCCCCCACCTGTATGAGCCTTCTGCTAGTTCAGGCCATTTTGCAAACCACTCATAGCCCCATCTCAGAGGAGAAGTTAAAAGAAAAAAAAAAGCGAAGTAGAGCGAAACAAATCATCCTCCAGTTGACTGCTTTTTGTGGGTGCTGTGCTAGAAACGCACAGAAAGTAGTTGGAATATGGTTGTGGTTTATGTATTTATTTAAAACATCTGAAGAACAGCATCTCACACAACTATATTTGCTTGGATGCTCAGTATGCGTATACTGGTGTCAGGAGTGTAATATTTAAGCTTGCTTTGGTACCAGACTGTATGCATGGCAGTATGCAAGCTGTGGCCTTACCCTCCCTGGTGCTATTGCTAGATGGGCTCTGGTTAGCTTCTCTAAAGATATTTACGTGTTCTCACACTATAGGTTAATTGACAGTGACGTGGTTTAATAATAAAAGCTAGCTATGGTTTAGATAGTATTTTCACTTTAATGATCATGCTTTTGGCTTGAATTCTAACTGTACGTTATCTATATTTTTTAACCATCTGCATAATTTATTTTGGTATAAACATAATAAAAATTGTAAGTCGGAACTGAAAGAGAGTCTATGTCAGCACTCTGTGATAAATTTTTCTACGCAGCAAAAGGTGCTATCTTTGTTGATTGACCTATTTCTCTTTTGCCTGTTGCTTGGATTGTGGAAGTTTTGTTTTTATTCTATCATTCAGCCAGCTCCTTGTAGATGAAAGTTAAAACCTTAATTCAATGAATGGTTACAGGACTAAGTCTTCTATTGTTTAACTGTTCTGCTCAGTCACTTTTCAACTGCTGTTTGCTAAAATGTGCCCTACTATAAGATACTGAAGTCTTTCCAATGAGTAGCAATTTGAGGATTCTGTTTCTTGAACCTGCTGTGTGTCTGAAACCTGTCTTCTGACATGAATTCACGCAGTCATACAGTCACTCGCCATGTGATATTAGCTTCAGAGTTTTCAAAAAACTCGCCGAGGAGAGCAGCTCCAGTGCAGGCAAGTCTGCCCTGGGCAGGGGAATGGCGGTGAAAAGGGCCTCGCAGCCGGAAACGGCCGGGAAAGCGGTGGCCCGGGCGGAGCAGCTGCACCGGCGGCAGATCTGAACGAGGCGGAACCGCGATAGCGGCCACTCGCCGAGACACCCCCCTCAGAACAGAAGCCGTTCGGGAGCGCTGAGCGGCGTCACCCGGGGAACCCTTCTCGGGG